>BQNB010016321.1:0-71812 GCA_026074375.1 Tanacetum coccineum
CCTGCAAACCGATAACTTTACTTGTATAATTCGAAGCGACAAAGAGCATGAAACTTGCATATTTAACTTACCAAACTCCGAAATAGTTGCAGCCCAGCTAAAACAATAATAACTGTAATATACGTTATGATCGTTTGTGTATTCTGTGGGTATTTGGTATTACGTTTTAATAAGTAATTATCTATAAATAGCGTAACATCGAATACAGAATTGGTGTCCTTTTCGGCTCTGTGGCTTGGAATGTTACCTCCGATCATAAAAGTATATTGACATTGTTGCAACCGGCCTTTGCAGTTGCTTTAACATCCAACTCGTCACCATCGCTTCCTAGAACCATTAGAAATGCTGTAAAACAAAAGTAGTGTCCAGTTACAGAACCACGACAACGTATGACACACTTGTACTTTAACAATCCGACTCAGCTTATATATTATGTAACTACAGATGCGAGCATCCATCAAGTGAATTGCGATTGTGAAAAATCATCCTATGAAAAACCAATAGAAACATTCGCCCAACATTTTATTACCTTACAAAGATAAATTAAATTAAGAACATATATATGAACAACTCATTACTTGTTATATTTCCCAAATACATATAACCATGTAGGAAAATCTAACAGACCCCTTTGACATCTTTTTACACATTTTTTCATGAAATCGCCAAAATAGTGAAACAATCCAAGGAATGCTTGTTAGCTTTAGATCTAAGTACCAGATGTATCACAAAAAATTCCCAGATTCAAATACATCATGAACCAAACAACAAAATTATGCAAATTTAAGCCTGTTACTAATCCATGATTGAAACTTTCTAAACTTATACATTGAATTAACAAACAACCATTAACCAGTATGAAAAAAGTAGTAATAAAAACATAAAATATCATATTGCAACAAATAAATAAAATTTAGTATAAAGAGAATCTACCTTTGGTAAATCCATCTTTTACATCTTATCAATAGGACTGACGGTGGGCTTGTTTTCCCCGGCAGCGCTATCTTCTGTGGGTCTTTTTTGCGGCAACTTAGTCACGGCGGCGCTGGTGATGGTAGTTTCTCAAGTTTGTTGTTACTTACCATACAATTGAGGGGATGGGTTAAGTGGATGTTGATGTGACACCCTGAGAATTTCCGTCCAATAAGTTAGCCGTTTCCGTTTAGCAATTTGAATTTTTAAAGTTTCGTTTAGCTTTTGCGAGTAACCGGGAAGTATTCCCGCTTTTATCTGAGAATGGTCTCCGGGAGCGAACCGGGATGCCTAACGTTGTAGTATTTTGGCAATAGCCACGTTTTTACATTTTATGGCAATATTTAAAATTTCATAATTTTTGGTGATACCATTATTCGTTTCGTTACTTGCGTAAATCGTGGTTTACTTATAACATAAGCTTATGCATGCAAGACTTGGAAATTAAATCAAGTGGGAAGCACTAGCAAAATAAAATGAAGAAAATTAGTTGGTCCCCCTCCCCTTTGTCTTGTTCGGCACAAACAAACACCCCATGCACCTTGGTGAGCAAGTTTGAATTCTAAATCAATAAGACAAGCCTTGATCACCTGTTTAGCTTTAACTTGAATTTGATTGGAGGATCAAATTGGTCCCCTCTCTTTCCCTTATCTCTTGTACACGACGCACACACAACACACACACACTAAAAATTTATATCTTGTTGCTTCCATTTTCTTATTCATAACACACACACTAAAAATTTAGTTTTCTCTCTTCTTCTTTGCCTTCTTTTCTTGCCTTCTTTTGTTTGAACCACCCAAGACACACACATATATTCATAATTTTTCATCTTTGATCAAAAACACTTGAAGATTCATTGAAGGTATGATCATTTGTATCATCCGGGTATTAATTAAACAACATTTGGGTTGTTCTAATCTCATTCTTCCTTCTAAAAACCTTCCAACTTTGTAAGTCTTTGATAAGTGTAAAATACACATATTCGTTTGTACCTAAAATAACCCAATTAAACCCAAAACATACTTAAAAAAACAAAAAAAAAAATGGCAAAAATATGCTTGTATTTATGTTTTGTGTATGCAGGTACGGATATATCAAAAATCACAAGAAAACAGTCAAAAACGGGCAAGCACGGACACGAGAATCAGAATAGTACAAAAAAAGCCAAAGATTCAAAGCCGAAGCCAGAAAAGTTAAGCCTCAGTCAAAGATGGTCAACAAAAGTCAACCATAAAAAGACAAAAGCCCAAAATAAAAGTCCAATTCCTTTTCTTTAAAACACAAGGACCATTCCTGCCATTTTCAAAGGTGTTATTTACACTTAATTCTTTACTTATCAAAGACAAGGACTGAACTTGCCAACAACTCACATTCAACTGATTTTTACCCAAACAGTTAAAAAAGAGCGTGAATGAACAATTACTGTTCATTCGTCTTCCCCAATTCACCCTCCATTTACATCAAGGGGCAAATAGAAATTGAAGGTTAAGAAGGACAATTCGTGGGATTAAGTACACAATGGCAGAAAAAAAACGTCATAAGTGAAGCCCCTCATTGGCTTACTAAATCTTAGAAGACCACGTGGGAAGTGAGAAAGAACAATGGAATGAGGATTTTGCATTGGTTTCACTCAGCAAACTAACACAAACGTCACATCATGGAATGCCAGCTTGGCAATCCATGTGAATCCCAAGGTTGATCAAACGGCTACAAATCATTCTCAAATGATTGGATAAATGGAAGGTGGTGATTTAAAGGTACGGGGAAATAACTTAAGCTCCTAGAAGCTTCAGCTTGGCACTATAAATAGGCTCTCACCTCACACACACAAGCATCGAGTTTTTTAGTAGCTTTTAGTTTAGCTTAATTTCGTATTTTTTTAATGTAATTTTCCTTAAATGTTTTGTAATCTCCTTTTTAAGTAATGTAATCAGTTTCTTTTATTAATGAAATTCAGTTTAAAGCTCTTTAAATATCACTTTTAAGCTCTCATTTAAACTCTCAATTATTAAGCTACTGTTACTAATAAGCTAATAAGCTCATATTAAGCTCTTTCAGTCTATAAGCTGAAATAGAGCTTATTTAATTCAGTATTAATCATATCTAAACCTTAAATCAGCTTAACATATATTTACCTTTAACTTGTGGATTTATGAGCTTTTTGGAAGGGATCTTAATTTGGAAGAGATCCCTGACTTATACCTAGCTTATTAATAAAGACTAGGGAGCTTGGTAGCTGCACAAATTATATGGTTCCTCTTGTTTAGCTAGAGGATTATGTAAGTTTCCCTTATTTTCCTTTTGAACTAAGTTTTCTATATTTAGATTTTGCTTATCTGCTTAATAGCTTATTGATTGTGCTTATTTTAATTTCTAATTGCTTAATTGTGCTTAGCTTAATCTTATTTTGCTTTATAATCATCTGTTTTAGTTTAAATAAAGTAGATTTTAGTTTTTTTTAAATATTGTCATAAAACTTAAAAATCCTAAAAAATTAAGTTTAGATTAGTTAATTATATCTCTGCCTAAGCCTTTTTAATTGTTAGTTTATGTTTAATAAGATAGATAAAAGCTAGTTTATATCAGGTACGTTAATACTTGTTAATTAGATTTGCAATAAGTCTTCAACTCAAACCTGTCTCACTTTAAAGGGTGTTTGGAATAGCTTCTTTGACCCAAATAGCCCAAAGTGAGCTTTATTTTTTCATTGATAGTCAGTTTAGAATTTCATTTAAAAAATTAATAGATAAGAGATTATTAAAAAAGTTAGATTTTGAAATGAAAAGATTAGAAGCTTATTTTCATAGTGTCAGCACCAGGGGAGTTTTTTAGCTTAGGTATTGATAGCTTGAAGATTGATTTTAAGCTCTTTGAGCTTTTGCTAGTGAGTTTAGTAGTGTATCATAAACCACTCATAAGTGGTAAGTAGTGCAGGTTTATCCATCTTCGTTAACCTGCACAATTGTATTGCACTTGTGCATAGTGCATCAGTAGAACTAAGTGTGCCTACTGACACATTGGCTTAATTTCAAGCTAGGAAATCATAGGATTTAGCTTTATCTAAGGTTAAATTAGGATTTAGATTAGTTATAGCTTAATATAGATTAAGACTTCAAATTTATTTTTTAGCTTATTTTCCTAGCTTACTTTGCTGTCAAAATTCTTTACCCTAATTCGAGACTTTTAGCGATCATACGGAAGAGACGAGAAGTGGAAACACCACTACTCATGCTAATTATTCTTTTCCCGAGTATGATTCGTTTCTTTTTTAGATTGAGCCCGATCAGGAGGGGTTACGCTTTATTTTTGGAATTAATAAGTATCGAAACAAAAGTCTTAAAGAGCCTTCGGGTATATGACTTAAGTAAAATCTTGAGATACAAAAGTAGGATTTGCGGGAGGAAAAGTAAGTACACAATTAGTATTTATGAGTAGTGTTAGTGTCATGACTTGTAATTAACGGTGATCTTATTTTTAAGCTTAGCATGGGAAAAGTGAAAAATCGGGGATGATGAAGTTATCTTTTAGACACTTAATTGTGCTTTTTATTCTATGATCCTTAAAGTTACCAATGAGGTAATGAAAACAATACATTATGTCAACACAAATAAGTTGTAGTTAGGTAGTTAATTATCAAGAAAAATCATAAAAAGAGAAAAAATCTTTGAAAATGGGAAATCGGGTGTTTTATAACTTGTGATCTCTTATCTCTCTCAACAAAACTCTTTGCTACTTTTCAAAGGTTTAGTTTGGGGAAGTTTCGAGGTATTTGGTTATAAGGCATGTGATATTGCGTGAGGACACACAATCGTTTAGTTTGGGGAATTTTGATAAGTGTAAAATACACATATCCGTTAATACCTAAAATAACCCAATTAAACCCAAAATAGACCAAAAATGGCAAAAATATGCTTGTATTTGTGTTTTGTGTGTGCAGGTACGGATATATCAAAAATCACATGAAAACCGTCAAAAACAAGCAAGCACGGACACGAGAACGGAAGAGTGAACAAAAGCCGGAAGCAAAGCCAGGAAAAGTCAAACCCTCAGTCAAAGTGGTCAAATCATGGTCAACAAAAGTCAACAAGACCCAAAATATTCCATTTAAGCCCCTCAACTTTCAGAAAAATCCATAAATGGTCCCTAAGCCTAAATGGGCCTCACCCGGATCTTGGGCCTTAAAAACCTTAATAGGCCTGAAAAAACCCTAAAAATCTATACCCGGATCCAAGCCCATAACCAAAAGCCCAAAACCCTAGCCCATTCACCTTTTTATAAACCATAAGGGCCAGTTTTGCAATTTCTGAAACTACTTTATAACTACAAAAAGAGAAAGGCAAAGAGAGGGGCCAATTGTGCTAATGAGTCAAAGTTAAAACTGAATTTACCCAATTCAGTTATACATTGGGCGCCAAACGTGAGCACTATTCACCCGTCGTCCCCATCTTTACCCACGGTCAAAATCAAAGGGCAAATACAAATTAAAGGGTGCTTAGGTCAATTCAAGAGCTCGATTATAAGATGGCAGGGAGAGATTAGTCAAATCACGCTTCTCACTAGCTCACTCTCAAGCTCAAGCCGCGTGGAGATGGAGAAAGCACACATATTGGTGGTTTTTTGCACTAAACTACTCACAAAAGAAGCACAAGCTGTCACATCAAGGAATGACAGCTTGGCAATCCTCAAGTGTCCACATTCAATCCAACGGCCAATATTTGTGATCCAATCATTGAAGGAAATGGAGGGATGAGATTAGAAGGAGTGTAGAGCAAGGCAAGGGTCTGGAAGCTTCACCAAATGGCTATAAATAGGCCTCACCTCTCACACACACACGATCTAGGTTTTTAGTAGCTTTTAGTCTAGCTTAATTTAGTATTTTTCTTAAATGTAATTTTCCTTAAATGTTTTGTAATCTCCTTTTTAAGTAATGTAATCAGTAACTTTTATTAATAAAATTCAGTTTAAAGCTCTTTAAATCTTACTTTTAAGCTCTCATTTAAATTCTCAAATATTAAGCTAAAGCTCAATAAGCCCTCATAAGCTCAAATTCAGCTCTAATGAGTCTATAAGCTCATAATAGAGCTTAATCTTCTTTAATCATACTTTTCTTCTTAAAATTAGCTTAAATATTAATTTACCTTTACTTGTGGAATTATGAGCTTTTTGGAAGGGGATCTAGCTATGGATGAGATCCCATGGACTTTTACCCTAGCTTATTAATAAGCTAGGGAGCTTGTAGCTGCCAAATTTGGTTCCTCTTGTTTAGCTAGAGGCCTTGTAAGTTTTCCTTTAATTTCTTGCTTTAAATATTAGTTGAATTGCTTTCTAAACTTAGATCTGCTTATTTGCTTATTTAATTGGCTTATTAGTGCTTATTTGAGTTTTATCTAGCTTAATAATCATAATAGTTTAGCTGTTTTTGCTTTTCTTAGTTTAGATCATAGATTTATAAATCACTTGTTATAAAACCTTAAAAAACCCAAAAAAATAGGTAAAATAGCTTAAGACTAATTTTGTTGCTTATTTAGTTGTTGAGTAATGCTTATTAAGATTAATATTAGCTGTTTAACATCTGGGGTTAAGGTCTCATTAAGTTGATTTTCATTTTGTTAGCTTAATCATAAGCTACTATATCTGTAAAGGGGTGTTTGGCATAAGCAAGTTTGACCATAAAAAGTCAATATAATTTGTGCAAAACACTTGAGTCAGTTTTAATATCACTTAAAATCAATAGGAAAACAGATTTCAAAAGTTAGATTTTAATTTTCAAAAGGTTATGGCTTAATTTTTCTTCTCAGCACCAGGGTACCTTGTGCCTTTCTTTTTGCTTGTGAAATTTTGATCCAAAGCCCTTAAGGCTTGGATTTTGCTTGCATTGTGTTTATACACACTCATTTGAGTGTGTTTAAGGTAGTGGTAGTCACTAGGTTTGGCTGCATTTTGGTTTTTGTAGAATAGCCAATTGCACCAGCAATACTAACATAAGTTAGTACTGCTGATATTTAAGCCCCAATTTAAGCCAGCAATGTTAGGATTTAATAGCTTATCTTTTAGTATTTTATAGTTTAGTTATAGCTTAATATAGATTAAGACTTACATTTTATTTTCTAGCTTATTTTCCTAGCTTATTTTGCTGTCAAAATTCAGCTTAAACAGTCAAAAATTACAAAAACAGTAGGTTAAATATTTAGTTTCTAAAAATTGAATTCTAGCTTAAGGTAGTAGATTTTATTGCTTAAATAGTTAGTTTATAAGTAGCTTAATAAGTTTTCAGAAGCTCATAATCTAGATTTGCTTTTAGAGCCTTTTAGCTTAATTTGATTTTGTGCATTTTAGCTTAATTCCTGAGTTAGCCATTTTCATAATCATTTTCAATAGCTTAAAAGTGTTTCCAGCTTTTGTTTCTTTTCTCAATTAGTTTAAGCACATCTTAGGGAGTTTAGAACAGCTTTTAGATTTTACTTTAAGCTTATTTTGAGCTTTTTACAGCTTATTTAGCAAAAACCAAGGATAAGCCCTTGTTTCTGTAAACAGCTTATAAATAAGCTTTAATTGAGCTTATCAGTGGGTTTCATCCCATAGTGCTTTTATTAATGTTGTTCACCCCAGCTTAATCTACAACTTAGCTCTTTTGAGTTTCCTCTGATAAGCACTTTTTAATAGTTCATCTTATTTTGGGCTTAATTGGGCTAAATTTGTGATCGGGCTGGGCTTTCAGGGGCTGAGTTTGTAACTTTTAAGTTTTTTAGTTAGTCCCTTCGTTAGTTAGCTAGTTACTCAGTTAGTCTTTTTTCCCTTTGCACCGTTAGTCCTTAGGTTAATTTTTAATTAGTTTAATTAATTTTAATTAGTATTTAGGTTTAGTTTTTAATAAGTTTAATTAAAGTTTTATAAAAAGTAAAAAATTAGGGCTTTTAATTTTTATAAATTTCTGCACTTTTTCTTTATTTAGTGTAATTTTTATAAAATTTTAGGATTTTATTTTTAATAGTTTTATTATTTTTATAGTTTTTAATTAGTTTAAATTTTAGAAAAATCATATCTTTTAATCTAAAAAGCCAAAAATAGTAATTCCTTTTTCTAAAATTTTCTTTTTACTTATTTTACTTAGGAAAAATATAATTTCAATTATTTTCTATTTTTTTTATTTTTAGGATTTAATTAGAATTAAATAGTTTTTAATTGATAAAAAAATTCAAAAAATAATCTAAAAAATATTTTTATTTTTCTTAAAATTTTCTTTTATCCTAATTTAGGTGTAGAAAATTAGTTTGCAATCTTAGGGTTTAATTTTAGTCTATTTGCTTAATCGTCGTGTTTTATTTGTTTCCCGTATTTGTTTAATTGTTTAATTGCCTTTAATTGTTCAATTTTAATTGTTGCTTTTTATTTAATAGATATAGATTATCAAAAATATCTTTGCTTCATTCAAATCAGAATCCAAGCTTAAACGAGGTTTCAATTTCACTAGTCGTTGGGGAAACGACCCGGGTGATCATATTTACCCGGTTAAATATACGTATTATATATTATATTATATATATTTTTAAGAGTGAATTTTATCGAGGGTAACTTGGTAATTTTCTTAATTGCTCTTTTGAATATTATATTTTATATTGTATTTTATTGTGTATCTAAACTGCAATCAGTTTTTAGTTTAGAACTCAAAGTTCATGTTATTTTCTTAAAAATCTTAAAAATCTTAAAAAATCAAAAATATCAATATATCTCTTAGATCTGCTTTATAGCTTAATCAGTTGTTGATTTGTGTTTGTCTAGTTTGTTATAATTTGATTTTCATCTGGCAATTAGGATTTATAAGGTAATTTTCATTTTAAAGCTTATGTCAAGTTTGTCATTCACTTTAAGGAGTGTTTGGTAAAAGTTAGTTTGACCTGAAAAAGTCAAATCCATTTGGTCCTTTTTCTCTAAACAACTTAGGCTTTACTCAAGTCAATTTTAGTAATATAAGAGGCTTTTAGGCGTTAGTTTGCATTAAAAAATCTTTTTGAGGATTTTTTATGTTTATTACCTGCACCAGTGGTACTTTGTTCCTTAGTTCTGTTTGTGAAAATCTAAGCACTAAGCACCACTAAAGGCTTGGATATTTCTTGTTCTGTGTCCTTTCACTCTAGGGTGGGTTCGAAGTGTGTCTAAGTGCAGGTTTACCCCTTAGGTAACCTGCACTTCTTAGTTTGTGCTTGTGCATTGTGCATCAGCAGGAACACTAGCAGTTCCTGCTGTCACTTTGGTTTACATTTTTAGCTAGGTTATCATAGGTTTTAGGCTTTAAAATTCAAGTAGGTTATATAGTAGTTAAAGCTTAACATAGATCAAGATTTAGTTCTCATTTTGTAGCTTATTTCCTTGTTTAATCTTGCTGTCAAATAGTTATAAAAATCAAAAACACCAAAAACACCAAAAACACCAAAAACAGTAGGTTAAATATTTAGTTTCTAAAAATCTGAATTCTAGCTTAAGGTAGTAGTTTTTATTGCTTAAATAGTTTAAGTTTCTAAAAAGTTGTTTAATAAGTTTTTAAGAAGATCATAATCTAGAGTTGTTTTTTTGGCTTTTTAGCTTTAATTTGTTTTTTGTGTCATTTTAGCTTAGTTCACGAGTTAGCCATTGTCATAATCATTTTCATAGCTTAAAAAGTTGTTTCCAGCTTTTGGTTTCTTTTTCAATTAGTTTAAGCACATCTTAGGGAGTTTTGGAACAGCTTCTTTTGATTTTACTTTAAGCTCTATTTTGAGCTTTTCTAACAGCCTTATTTTGCATAAAAACCAAGGATATGCCCTTGTTTCTGTTAAAAAAGCTTATATATAAGCCTTTTAATTGAGATGCATCTGTGGTTCATCCACCCATAGCTGCTTTTTATTAGTGTTGTTCACCCCATCTTAATCTACAACTTAGCTCTTTTGAGTTTCCTTTGATAAGCACTTTTTAATAGTTTATCTTATTTTGGGCTTAATTGGGCTAAATTTGTGATCGGGCTGGGCTTTCAAGGGCTGAGTTTTAACTTTTAAGTTTTTTAGTTAGTCCCTTCGTTAGTTAGCTAGTTACTCAGTTAGTCCTTTTTCCCTTTGCACCGTTAGTCCTTAGTTTAATTAATTTTAATTAGTATTTAGGTTTAGTTTTTAATAAGTTTAATTAAAGTTTTATAAAAAGTAAAAAATTAGGGCTTTTAATTTTTATAAATTTCTGCACTTTTTCTTTATTTAGTGTAATTTTTATAAAATTTTAGGATTTTATTTTTAATAGTTTTATTATTTTTATAGTTTTTTAATTAGTTTAAATTTTAGAAAAATCATATCTTTTAATCTAAAAAGCCAAAAATAGTAATTCCTTTTTCTAAAATTTTCTTTTTACTTATTTTACTTAGGAAAAATATAATTTCAATTATTTTCTATTTTTTTATTTTTAGGATTTAATTAGAATTAAATAGTTTTTAATTGATAAAAAAAATTCAAAAATAATCTAAAAAATATTTTTATTTTTCTTAAAATTTTCTTTTATCCTAATTTAGGTGTAGAAAATTAGTTTGCAATCTTAGGGTTTAATTTTAGTCTATTTGCTTAATAGTCGCGTTTTATTTGTTTTCCGTATTTGTTTAATTGTTTAATTTGCCTTTAATTGTTCAATTTTAATTGTTGCTTTTTATTTAGTAGATATAGATTATCAAAAATATCTTTGCTTCATTCAAATCAGAATCCAAGCTTAAACGAGGTTTCAATTTCACTAGTCGTTGGGGAAACGACCCGGGTGATCATATTTACCCGGTTAAATATACGTATTATATATTATATTATATATATTTTTGAGAGTGAATTTTCCTTAGGGAATTTTCTTAATTGCTCTGTGGAATATTATTTTATAGTATATTTTATAGTGTATCTAAACTGCTATCAAGTTTTTGGCGCCGTTGCCGGGGACTAGTGTTTAAGATTCCTTCGTTTTTAGTTTATTTGGTTTGAAGATCCTTTCACCCTTGAAAGTTTCATTCTTGTTTTATAATTCAAAAAAAAAATCCAAAAAATCATAAAATATATAAAAAGTAAAAAATATTTTCCTTTTCTTTTTAGTATAAGTAAAAGATAAAAAAAATCAAAAATATAAAAAAATCTTCCTTTTTAATTAAGAAATAAAAGTCACCAATTGGTAAAAATACCAAAAAAATAATATCTTCAATTGAGATATTATCATAAATAAGTTCCGGTGAACTTGAAAAGTTTCCAAATCGAACCAAAGATTCAAAAACTTGCCATTTGTGTCACTTACGAGGAACGACTCACCTTGAAAAGCAATTTTTGAGAGCTACCATGAAGTGAGGGTGGAAAGCATGATGTGTCGTTTTGTTATGCAATTACTTTTAAGTAATTAATCTTTTGAGCATATTTGAACTTGAACTTGTTTTGAACGTATGGAACTTGATTTGAACTTGTTGAACTTTGGAAACGTGTTGAACTTTGAACTTGATATGTATGTTGTTTGATGCTTGGAACCCGACACTACTTTTAACTCATTATCACTCAGAGAAGATTGAGCGTTAGTACTTATGGTTAGACGCCTATTTGGAGATTAGCCCATCCTCTATCCAGTACAAGGCGTGACTTAGTACTAAGTGTTTCTGCCACACTATACAACTAGAACTCGATTGGATGTTTGAAACGGTTAGGCTGAATACGTTTAAGTAGTGCCTCACATGAACTATTGCATACATATACATTGATTTGTGTTACGTTACCTTGGGTAACGAGAAATGTTTTGAAAACTTGATTTGTTTTGGACTCTCAACTTGTTTGGAAATTGATTTTGGTTTGGACAACAGTTTTTGTAACTTCGCCATTCGTATTTGGCAACTATTATAGGACATCCTCTCTACTTTATAATAAATATATTTTGTGTACATAATCTTGTGAGCTCACCAACTATTTCGATAGTTGACCGTTTTTATCATGCTTTTCAGGTGATATTCCTAAAGTGGAAATTTAGTGTACTTGCACTTGGACTTGTTCAAGATGTCTACTTTTTTCCAAGTTACTGTCCTTTTGGATATCCATGTTCGGAAGAAAAACAACTTATGTTGACTTTTGTACTCTTTAAACTTGTATTTGGTATTGTTGTAATTCGGATAACTTTCTTTTATCTCAATCATGTATGGTGTTTTAATCTATCATCTTGTGCGAAGTTTATTAATATGTTACACCTCGCGGTTCCGCCTTGGTGGGGTGTGACAGATTTATCTGTCAAACCGTTACCTTATGTAATAAATACCGATGTTGGTGCCTATGCACATGGGTCAAATAAGCTTTTGGGAACAAGTCATGATACATCTAATAGATTTTTCAAAACTGAAATTTTATCATACGAAATTAAATGTTAAAATCATGACTTGTAATTATCTTAACAACGGGATGCTATTAAAACTTATTAAGAATTTATATGTGACGTTTGACATCACCGTTGACCGAAAATTGTTTTATATGGATGTGAGGTAAATTTGGGGCCATAAGTCTAACTTAAAGACTATTCTGTAAAAAAAGTGCTTGCCGGGGAGACAACCCGGATATGTATTTTAATTTTTTATCGAGTTGTCTTCTCAGTCTGTCTCTACGGCGTATCAAACCCCATGATACGGGTATTGACTTTCTAGACGTTATCCAGTCTTTATTTTTCAGCATTGTCATTAAGGGCATATTCGTTAAACGAATACAGCGTATTCAACACATGTATCAATATAGCGTATCCTGGGGAATGGATATGGCGTATCGACTTCCTGTACAGTTTTAGGTATTTATTTTGAGTCTAACCAAACGAATACACGGAGATAGAATTGCATTTGTTTTTTGAGAATTTATACAGGACCTCATGAAAGAAATATCGACGAATATTGGTGGAGAATTTACAAATTGGGAGATCTTGAAGTGTTGGAGTCTTGAAACTTCAAGGCGGTTGTTCAACACAAATTCTTGCTAATAAACTCAACATGGAGAATCTACCGAGCAAAATATCAGGGGAGTTTCTCATTCTAATTCTTTTTAATTCCCGTATTTAATGTTTTATATATACAACGAGGACGTTGTATAATACAAGTAGGGGGATGGAATTAGAATGTTTACTTGTCCTATTTTTCATACTAAAATGCTTAAATTATGCTCAAATTTAATTTTTTTTTCAAGCATACTTTTGTGAAATTACTTGATACATAACCCGCACACAATAACCCTTGTTAGATATTGTGAGGATTTAACCTTTCCGTTTCCAAATATTTACCCAAATTCCACAAAATATGAGTGTGCCGATGATGTTGTAGAGCTTTTAGAACTGGATTGCTATATATCGAGACACAATGATAAAGTTCTATGGATTTAGATGGAGTAACTTGTTTAAATTGGTAAATTTTAGGATTACACCCAAATCGTCTTTACATGTTGATTATAACTGTTATATTTAAATGACATGTATAAACAGCAACAAACTGGATCAGGAGGTTGGATAAAATGAAACAAATAATCAGCCACGTTTATTAGAGAGAAAAGATGAAAGATGGGAAGAGGTATGTGCTTGAGAGAAAACACACACACTTTCACCTTACAAAAGTGAGCTTCACCCCTCCATGGAAGTATGGATGGGGTATTTATAATCCCGGGCTTTACTAGCTAAACTAACCCGACAGGACTAGAATGATAATGTAATTCCAGATAAGTCACCATATTTTAGGGCTAACAATCTTCCCCCAATATGTGGACTTACGGAATTACTTACAATGTTACTAACAAGTACAAATAACAACGTAATATAGTCTTCCAAAGCGCTTCCACAGCTGAAGTTGTCTTCTGAGTTCTCCTCGTCTTAAAACATGTATTCCAACCATAGCATCTTACATTTGTCTTTACTTGTTCTTTAACATTTTTAGTATGCATGAGTTGGATTTACTTCCCCAATCACATGCAGCACTGTCTTGAAAAGCTTTCTTCTAGCTCATTCTTTGGTGAAGTTTCTGAATCGGTTTCCCCCCAATCCAACAACCATATCTTAAGCAGGATTCTGAAATCATTGATGTAGCTTGAACAATCTTCTATTGTCATCAAAGTGCACAGCGGATTTTTGTAGAAGTCAAACAATCACAAGCGACACCGCTTCTATGTCATTTTTTTTTGAGGGCTGGAGTGAATCTTCGTTCGGGGGTGCATGCTGTGAAAATTCAGCAACTGTTCTTCTCACGTTTGCTTATACTTCAATAAACCATAATAAGCATTTATTTGGGCTATCAAAACCTTCAACCTGCGAAAAAAAAACAATTGAATTGGTAACTCAAGTACACAATTATGTCCTGAATGTACCACATCGTTCCCAATGATGGTTGCGAAACCTACACGGAAGCATCATTGTCATGTTCGTCCTTCTACTCGAGAATTTTCTTGTCTTATGCAACAAATCTTGATATATAAAAAGATATACAATTACACTATTGACTTCACAAACCGTAGAGGAGAATGAAGCAAGAATCAAGAACACTTGGTATAATCACAAGGTCTGTGAATGAATGTATCGAAGGAACGTTGAGATTTTGCTTAGACTGTATTGTTTCGTGGTCTTGGACATAGCACATATAATTACCCGTGAGAAGTGCTGATTACATCGAAAACATTTTACTTTGGTAACTTACCAACCTCGTATTCTTTCGGCTTTGTTGTGATCACATGGTGAACTTAAACACGTTATACATACATGAAACTAAAGTATTAGACCACATATTTGTTACTTAAGCTTGCATTATGGTTGATTGAAGAACGGTGCAGTAGCAGAATCCTCTTAGTATTCCTTATACTCATCATAAATTATAAGTAGTACATAAACTCTTGATTAATTATACCACTAACGACATCTGCGTGGACACTGAGCATATAATGTAACATCCTTTAATGTGATAGTATTACAGGTCTTCATCACTCCACTCCCTTGACTTCTGGAAAATTTAGTTATTCAAGTCTTAATCTTAAATGTATACGTTCAAGCTAGTCTTCAATCAATAGAATAGAAGAAATTCACGATTGATGAAAATTAGTAGACGCTTTGTAAATATACTTTACACATATCGCAAATATAGGATTCCAAATCAACTCCTTGATCACTTGTCTGAGTTATCGAATCTCTAAGCCGTTTGTTCATTTATTGAATCTGTTAAGGATTTTGTAGCGTTAATGTATCGTGTTTGTTGTTTTATATTGTCGTTAAACTAGTACTAACTGTTGTTTTTTATGGTCGTGATAAAGAACCACAACTTGGTATATGTCAAACTTGTCCGTGAATGCGGATTTTCTCGTGTCTCGGCTTATATCCAAAAAATATTTGCTCAACAAACTATGTAAATTTTGGATTCTTCAATTTACTATACCTGTCCCATCGTAAAATTTATTACATGGCCACCAATCAATCAGTAAACCAAACTCATCATTTATAGCAAAATTGCTAAGACGTATAGGAATTTTTCGGCTAAATTCCAATAAGTCAAGACCTTTCACATCATATGAATCTCCTTTTGAAAATAAAAAGGTTTTTGGGGGGGGATTCCATGCATAATTCGGCCACACATTTGAGAAAAACTCGGCCATTCAACCATCTTGTTATTTGAAAGATAAGGATCCCAACAAATTAGGGATATATAAATTTTAACACAAATCACCTAATTTTTTCTATACACAAATCAAACGCACCCTTTTGTATCCCCCCCCCTAATATCTCCATCTCTCTCTGCCTTTTTTTTCATTCATACACGAAACACAACCAAGCATAATCATCCCATATTATTAACATCGAATCACTTTGAAACGTGGCTGCATTGATCTCGAATATCAAATAGAAGAGTTTGCATCTGAATGGTGGATTCGTCTTCAAGGCCTAGTAGGTCTCGGGTAGGTTGTAATTTCACGTTTTGTGTTACAACGAAAACAAAGATGCGATTATTTACAAGTTGTTATAAATATTCACTTTACCTTTCGAATATGGAATGAGCTGTGTAAAAATAGATCGTTGATGAGATATGGTTTCGTGGTACTTGTTCTATTATAGGTACCTAACTTATATATTTAAATAACATGAAAAAAATTTGTGATCTATGTTCGTGTTATTCGTGGGTGTTTAAGTGGTGTAGATACGGAGTTGTTGTTTGAGGAGATGTTGATAGATTTGTGATGTTGCTGTCGTTGATGTTGAAATTGTTATGGAGGTTTGTTATGGCTGTGGATGTTGGGTTATTGTTGTTGTAGTAATTGTATGATATGGATATGGACGTCAAAAATGTTCTTTGTTCATTGCTGTTTGGTTTGTTCGACTCATTAGAGTTGACCGGGTCAACTCGGTAAATACCGAGTTGACTCGGGTTGAGTTGTGGTTCCACCAAACTGTCATGGCACCAAACCGTCACCTCTGAACAACCCGCCATGGTGACCAACTCGCCATGGTGTATATGCCAACCCGCCACCAACCTTTGACCAACCCGCTGTCACTTTTGGCAAACCGCAGTGACCCAAAAGTGAGCAAACGCACAAGTTTAAATTTGGGTGGCGGTTGTGGTTAGGACATGACACTTAAAAAAATTGTCTTCAAAACAATGTGCTAACCACCTGCCATGGGCAATCCCGCGTTGGGTAACCCGCCGCCTGGCAACCCGCCGTTGACTTGGTCAAACCGCCATCAACTGTCACTTTCGTACTTTTTTCACGTTATAAATAACCTGATCTGGTTTGTCTTTTTATCCATTCCGCCTTTGATGAAACCTAGAAAAAATAAATATTCTTATTTTTCTGTTGTCTTTTAAGCTGGTAACACTGCAGTTGAAACCAGTATATGAAACCAGAAACATTATAACATACACCTACTGTTTTTTGGTTTTTTTTCTATATATAAGCCTCTTGTAATATATGATTACATTTTATCGGTTTATCGTCAGAAAGATTATACCCAGACTGTAAATAGTTTTGTGGACAGAAGTATGTATCAGTCATCTCCAAAACACTTTCCCTGGATCTTTTTTCTCAGGACTGATCTGAACAGTGAACCCGAGTTCAGCCAAAACATGATAACAAAAACCCCACTGGTTACGGCTCTGATGCCATTGTTAACATTAGTTTCACCTTTAAGATCCACAGATCCGGTGGATTGTAAAATGAAGAGAAATTTATTCATTTATAGAAGAAGGAATGAGATGGGAAAAGTGTGTGTGTTTGTTGATTGTAGGATCCCGTTAACACCTCATAACATATATATCATACACGAATTTGATCTAGAAAAGAGAAAGAGAGTGAGTTGTTTTGTAGAGAGAGAAAAAATAGAGAGGGAGAGAGAGAGAGGTGGGGGGGGGGGGGGGGGGGGGGGGGGGTGGGGGGGGGGGGGGGGGTGAGAAATAGGAATAATGATATTAAATTTTGAATGAACAAAACTTTTTCCAAAGAGGAAAGTTACTTATATACCCCGACACATTAAGTGACGTTCGGGATAATTTACTAGGACCCGGGCTCAAGTTTTGCTTGGGATTAAACCCAAAACATATACAATATTAGATTAACTATCGAGCCCGATTCCCGATACTTTCCTATACACGTTAACATAATTGATTGACCGGAGACTTAAATACATAATAAACGAACTTTTTGTTCGACTCAATAGTTTGTGGCTAACAATCTCCCCCCGAGTGGAGTTCATTAATGACCACTCCTTTCACATGAGATTAAATGAGATCGCTTTTTTCGTTTAGAGTCATGTGGTCTTGGTCTTTTCCTTGTTTTTGTTGTTGGTTTGTTCCTTCTTGTCGTGCATCTTGGAATTTGAGCCTTTTGTCATTGTATTTATGTCTTTGCCTTCTTGCGATCTTTGAGTCTTAGGACCAAACATTCTCCATACTTGTGCTCATCTTGATGCTTCAGATCAGGTTTGACAGGTAAGTCTTTGTCTTTAAATCTTGAGCTTTCATGATTGTTTTCTTTGTAGAATGAGCTTGATTTATGTGGTATTGATCGATTTATGGTTGTTGGGATACCATTACCACCGTTTTACAACTGCAGGTTCTACGTTACGTGGATAATCATGTAAATTGATTTGAAAATCAATTAGACGTGTTTAATTGTTAAACTAAGCGTTTTTGTACCACTTCGGGAGTTTTGAGCTTTATACAAAATTCATCAACTGTCAATTCATTTACTGGACCTAATCGATTTCCAGGTGTCACAAGTATGATTAATATTAGGAATCTCGCAAGTCACCTACCATAGAGGCTTGTTTGATGCCTGACTCAAGCTGTGATTTACATCGTCATTGTGAATAAACATAAGTTATCACAAGCGGTGTTATGGCAAATATCACCATAATGATATTGCGTAGACTCTTGTTAATAGCTTGTAAACTTGATGATGTTCAACAAGTGTTTGAAATGGAATGTGTCCTGATGAGATTTTTATTGATCTCTTGGCTCTAGACTCGATTAGTGCATTTTGGTTTTAGTACTTGGAGGCTTAAGAAAGATCGACACTATTCAATTCAAACGATCTCGGACTGAGATGTCAATAGATAAGTGTGTATCTCGTGACATTATGAGACAAGTTTCTTGTTGAGGAGGAAACCCGAATGGCCTGGGAAGTGGTTGTGTATTGCAAATCACTGGTCCATGATTGTCGTTTTCAATACCAGCAATCTCTTGTGATTCTGATTGTAGTACGTAATTGACCGGTTTCTTCCTTAAGTTGTGTGGAGGGCATCTTTGTTTACACCCTTTATCCATACATTTCTTTTTCATGCTTCAACGCCTTCAATGCTTACCAGGACGTCATTACTAACCTCCTTGTTTGTGATTGTTCCTGTGTTAGCCTCCAATCTTAGTCGGCATTTTTCATATTTGACATTCATCTCCAATATAATACACTATGGGAACTGCTATTTTTTTTTTTTTCTATCATTAGATTATCCTTGGGTAGATCTCCAGTTATGGTTGGATCATAGGATTGATTTCGTAACTAACCCCTTATGGACTTCAGAAATCGTCGTGATAATTTTAGAGGTTGTTGGGTATAAGATCGATCCATAAAACCTTTTTCTTATTGTTCAAACATTAAGGCAGATTTGTTAATATTTTAAATACATTTTTCCCCTTATTTTAAATAATTAAACACTTAGTATTTTGGTATATACCTTGTGATTAATAAATGTCTTGAAAATTCGTGGGAGAAATTTTATTAGCATGAATGGTTTGGAACATTTTGATAGTGTTTGAAGTACATTAGAGTTGTCGTTCGGTTGATTGTATCAAGAATTTTAAAACTTTGTTTTTCGAAAATACCCTACCCCTCAAAAATAGGGCCAAGTGAATAATTTGTTGCTTTTAAAAACATGTGAGGGTTGGTCGTGTTGAACAAATAATTGATAGATGATGAATTGTCATCAGAGAAATTCTTGAAAAATTGTAGTTAAACTTTTTAAATAAACAAATGTTTAATAGGGACTTCTCTTCTAACGTAAGTGGTAAGCGCAACTGTACTTAACACTTTCCTTTTTCTTGAGCTAAAACATTATTTGTCTTGTATGAACAGCTCAAGACCGAGAAAACGTTATTTTCTCGTGTGAGGAATAAGTTATAAACCTTACTTTATTTGAAGTCCGGGTTATGTACTGATATTTGCACAATAAGCCATTTATGTAATGAGAAATGACATGTTTTGAAAATATTTGTAAACTCTCGCTGAAAACTTCATTAACATACACCGTGTCAATGTTAATCCGCCCATTTTCTTAGCACGTATATTGTTATCGTTCCAAGATACATGTCGAGAAGATTCTTTTTGTAATTTTTATGGTTTTTCCTTATATTTGTATTTACTTTACATGTTATCCTCAGCTTTGCTATATGATGGTGGAATTAGTAAGTTCCAACTCTTGTCGTGTGTAGCCTGTTTGACTGCTAGAGGGACAATCTTTTGGAACCTGTTTTGAACATGACGGTTATTTGTTGTGGTCGTGAATTCCGAGTTCTGAAGGTTATGATCAGGAAGTCATTTGATGAAGAACTGGCTTGTAATTACGTTGTTCAAACGTCATTTCTGAAGATTTCTATTTTTTGTGAAACATACTGGCACTGGTTTCTTAGAGTATCAGTAATTTCTAGCAACAAACTCTCTGAGATTTTTCCTGCTTTTCATTGTATGTGCTCTGCATTTTGGTCAATTCTTTGTTGCTTTTGACCATTGAATGACGTAGCTGCACTTAAAACCCAGAGGTTGTTGGCAATGAATGAATATGATGGATATCTTTCATTTGAACCATGTTTGGGTTCACTTTCTACCTTGCTCGTGAAAGGGTTGAATAACTTTCCTGTGGGAAACTACCTAAGACCAATCTGTCTTGAGAGAATTCTACCCGTAGTTGCCCACCTAATAACAAGATCTAGGATTCATTGTTTTCTCTGGGACGTGGTAGTCTTTTTTGTATGAGAAACATATGTCATGTGGGGTTCTGTCTTTCTGGTTTCTTAGATGCTCTTGAATTTTATAGGGCATAATATCTCTTTGTTGTTTATGGGATTTTGCATCTTATCTCTGTGCAGAGGCACGAGGATTTAACCTTGAGAGGTATTCTAAGAGCATTCTCTGATTTTCATTGTAAAGGCACTTTTTTGCATGTTAGGACATTGCCAAGTCATTGATCTTCAAGAAAGGCTTTTGTTTCCGATGTTATCATAAGGTGAACATATTTATGTGATAAACCGGACTAATCATTCTGATGCTTGCACATATTCCTACGGTTATGTTCCATCCATTAGCACAGTGTTGGGTAATACTTGCAGGATCATTCATACTAGGTTTTCCATATTCACTTCTTTGTCTTTTCTGAAGTTGTGCAATTTTTCTTTGCTCTTCTCTAGGTAGTGTTATGTACCATGTCATTTGAGCTCCTTAACAAATTCTTTAGGTGACTGTATATGGAAAATGCTTTGGGTTATTCTAGAGGAGGCCAGGTGCAATCAAATTGGTGTTTCGATCTGCTTGTTTTTAATCAAGGCATAATTATGTTGAGTGTCTGGTTTAAACAAACCATCCACACATTTGTTTTATTACCGCATGTTTCATTTGTAATTCTCTTTTAGGAGAATTTTGTAAAAGGAGTCGATTTTCTAAAAAATGATGGTTTTTGGACATTCCGTTGAGTTTGGTTGTCAAACAACTAGATGGTTGTTCAAATAGTTTTCAACAGACTTTCTTTGCAGTTTCTCGATGGACGTTTCTTCGACTCACTTATTGCTATGTTCTGGTCTTGCATTTGCATGCTTTCTAATCTGTACTTTCATGATATTGTTAACGTTCTTTTGAAATACATTTGATATATTTTCTCTGCTAATGAGATGTTTTTAATTTGTTCTTTACATGTTGTAAAGCAAGATTCAAGAGAAATCGAGTGTTTATTCAAGTTTAGCAAATACTTTTTATCAAATTATTATGGAACTTATTTGTTAACAGATTCAGTTTGTTTAGATAAAGCTTTATTGCAATACATTCACATTCTTTGACTTTATGAAGATAAAACGCCATTGTAATTCAGTTTGAGCATTTAAATCAGTCAGAGGAAGGCAGATAGACATATAAATGCCTTTTGTCACACACTCTTCGGAGAAGTGATAATTTTTGTTTGAAAAATCAGCCTTTCAGATTCAAGTTCGTCAATCTCTTTTTCTAGGATTTAAACTGTTCTCAAAATCTTCATTCATTTTCGTTTATAAGTTCACTGTTCAAAACGGAAAGCTTTTTTTTGTGTTTTTATGGTAAAGGCATTTATATGGTTTTTTTTAACAAGTTCACTCATATACATTGAGGCTGTTGGCACGCGAAAAAAGTACTTGTATGTTTAAGCCAAGTTTGATCAACAATTTCACCCTATAAAATTGTGTGATGTTAATCTGTCCATTGTCATTATAAAACTTGTCTACTTTTACTATCTGATTTCGATACGGGAAGGAAGGCAATGTTTTTAAGCAATGTTTTGGTCTTGTTCTACACAAACGGTTTTATCACATCATTGTATTCCTAACTTATTTGTGCCGTTCCAAACTGTTAAAGATAATCCAGTGAGGGTGCTTTTACAAAATTTCATAAAGACTATTTGTTTTATGCTATTCTATGGTTTCACTATGTCTTTTTTCATTTTTTGATCTACTCTCGTTATCAAGAGTCATGGTCTCTTCCCTTTCAGGGGCTAATTATTTGTAGGATCAGAGTATCATAATGGGATCTCACTACAAACTGGGTTTTTCAGGATTGGCTGTCTTGATGGTACCTTGGATTGGCAAAGGATAGTCTACCCATTATATGTCGCGCATTTGGGTGCCTAAACATATGAATGGTCTGAATTGATGATTACGAGTCTAAAACATTTTCGTCTTAAAAAAACACTTTAACTGTTTGCTCCATTTTCAATCATTTTGGCATTATCTTTTTCTCTTCCTTTATCCTTTAAATCCGAATGTGCGAACTTTGTGTTCTCTTTGAGATATCCTTCCGTTATGTCTTTGTTAAAATACTCTTTTTGACTAATTCATCGTGTTTCTGAATTGAGAACATAAAATTTGATAGGCTTTAGTTTTCAAAACCTTTATAATTTCTGTATGTTAAAGCTAATAGTATAGTGTTTATTTAACTGTGTTTGAGAATCTCATAACCAATAGTCAGTCATTACAGGCTTTGTACTTCTCAACCTCATTCTGTTTGTTACTGAAGTGCAATCAGCAACTATCTCGACAAATAGTAGCCTCCCCAGAGCCCTACAAGTCTCAT
Organism: Tanacetum coccineum; assembly: GCA_026074375.1. Lineage (NCBI taxonomy): Eukaryota > Viridiplantae > Streptophyta > Magnoliopsida > Asterales > Asteraceae > Tanacetum > Tanacetum coccineum. The sequence continues at coordinate 22,791 of BQNB010016321.1, forward strand.
CATGGTTAGTTCTGCACTCACCTAGTTCTTGAGTCAATAAGAGCGTTTGATTTCTTTAATTGCTTTAAAAATCATTTTGTTTTTGTCAGTATCAAAGAGTTAAATTGAAATTAAAATTTGCAAGCGCAGCACGATATCAGTTTTATTTTGCAGAATTTTCTCAGAATGTTGTCTTTAATTGGAAAAACCACATTATTTTCATATTGTTTTGTCTGTTCCAATGCGTATCAGTAGATACTTAATTTGCAGGTAAGATCTTCATGAATTTTTGCCTGAAAACAATATGTGCTTCCAAATTCCTTCTTATCAATCTCTTCTTTTGATACAATCCCGTGCTTGTTTCATATATGAACTTGTAACCGATGATTGAACATTTTGAACCGTGCACTCTTGAATCTGTACCTGACTTTCATTCAACCTTTTCAACGTCATCTTAAGCTCTTGCTCATGACTTGCTCTTTCAACCATACATTGTGCAATGGAGTCCATGTTTTGAATTATTGTTTCCTTGAAGGTTTGAGCTTCCATGGTAGTGTATGCATTGAAATCTTGTAATATTTCCCGAGCATTTGTATTATACTTGGAAAGCTCGAACATCTTTGAATGTATGAAATGTTCAAAACTGCCTTTGATCCAACGTAATTCAGAATTGGAATCCTTCTCGTGAAGTGTTTCTTTGCTGAATTGCATTTCTATATTCTGGTCTGTCGAGATTGCTCAGACTTGAAAAAGTCCTTCATTTGCATCTAAAGAGTACGGTGAAAAGCTTCCTCTACAACTCGTTAGTAATTTGTGGTTAGAGCTCGAGAGATGTTGAATTGTTGTCTTGAGTGCATTCAATTTGTTCAAGGAGTTTTCTTTTAAATTCTTTGCTTGCATCTGCGGTTCTGTATCTTGGTTCCTCTACAATTGAACCGTAGATGAAGTATTCTTTGTTTCCATTTTAACGTGATTTTTAGGAAGTGTAAATTATTTGTTGGATCTTAAAGGGGTGTGATGTGAGTGAAGTTGTGGTTATGATGCAATTATAGTCACGGATTTTAAACGTCTATGATTTACACACCCGATAAATTGTTAGGGATTTTTACAAAATCAATAGAAAAACCGTGAATGTATAATTGGTTGTTGTTGAGGTTTGTTTGTTGTATGATTAATGCAGTTTAAGTCCTTGTTAATGGTTTTGGTTTTGGTTTATGGTTTGATGATTTGTTTGGAATTCGGAGTAGTTCGTTTATGAAGTAATGTTTTTACCTTATTACAAATCTAAAGTTGGTGTAAAAATAAGCTAAAAAGGTATAGGAAAAACATTATATTTTAATTAATTTTCCCGCAAAAGTGTCGGCTAAAAAGGTGGCGACCGAATTTTTTTTACCCTATTTACCAAAATTTGTATTTTATGTAAAAAATATGTTTGAAAGGCTATATAAAAAATATACATATTACTCACTATTTTCCGTAAAAAGTCGTCGCTAAAAAGGTGTCGTTTTTGGATTAAACAAACCGCTGCCGTCAAATGATTTAACAACCGCTTGCAAATGTTTTACTAGCAAACCGCTGCCATTATTATAATAACAAACCGCCGCTGCTATTGGCAAACCGCCACGAGATTTAGCAACTCGCCGTGGTTTAACTTGTTAACTAGCCGGCTAGATTTTCTCAATCGCTTGAGATAATTAAGCATCTCGCCGGGGATTTTGAATTTGGCAAAGTAACTTTTCATTTTTTATATAATTTATAAATTAGCAAATTGAAATGGAACATGTTTCAAAACAAAATGAAATTGGCAATTCGCCACACACAAAAAATCTAACACGCCGCTATATTTTTTGATTATATTATGCAACTCGCCCCTTGACTTTGGTTAATCGCCTTTGAATTTGTTTCCTTAATTTTGGTCTTGTTCCCTAACCTATGTCAAACCGCCTCTCGTACAAATATTATAATACTTAAACCACCTTGATGAACACTAGCTCGATTTTCAACAAAATCAATCCATTTGAGCTTTTTAACCACAAATCAAAGTTAAAACATGCAATACTATGTGTGTATAGCAAGTTTAAACACACCTTAACTCGTATTTCTTTGAGAATCGTCCAAAATTAGGCAACTCTCCACGAAGAACACCAAATAAATTCGAATCTTTTAAGCTAGATTTCGAACTTGAGGCTTATGAATCTCTTGTAGGAGCAACAATACTTCTTCCTTAGCATTTATAGCATGAATAACCACAAGATTAACCAACAAAGTAAGCCCAAATAATCTGTTTGAGCCGTGGGCTTTTCTAAGCAAAATAAGCCATGAAATTTGCTAATCAACCACAAGAATCAAACACAAATCCACCCTTTGCTCTGATGCCAATTGTATATTTTAATTGGACTCGTAGAAACAGCAAAAACATGGATCAGGAGGTTGGATAAAATGAAACAAATAATCAACCATGTTTATTAGAGAGAAAAGATGAAAGATGGGAAGAGGTGTGTGCTTGAGAGAAAACACAGACACTTTATCTTACATAAAGGAGCTTCACCCTCTATGGAAGTATGGAGGGGGTAATTTTAGTCCCGGGCTTATGCTTAACTAACCCGACAGGACTATAAATGATAAATGTAATTCCAGATAAGTCACCATATTTTAGGGCTAACATTAACTAACTATACTGGTTAGTTAACCTCTAGTTTAAACCCTTTTCCATTCTCATCTTTAGAGTGATGATCCATTAGAATAACCCATAGAGCCAATCCTTTAGGAATTACACTAACTATTTGTTTCGTTACACCCTTACACCTTAACTTACCCTGTTAGATTAAGTTTAATTTTGAGTTTCTAGTTGCTTAAAGTGTAAAGTTTGTATTTCTCGAGTCTTGTGTCATTTTCTATCTTTGGTGCGGTTGGAAATTTGCACATTGCAAATGGGAATGTATATTAGTAGTCAAAACTCATGTGATTTTACTACCGTCACAATTATTGGTGAATCCGAAGAACGAAGGAACTATCGAAGAAATTATCCAGAATTATTATGATCATGAAGATATTGTAAAAAACAACGGATTGGAATTGAATTGTTAGCAAAATAAAATCAAAAATAATGAGAAAAAATACAAAAGGAGAGAGGAGAAATAAGTTTGCAGTTAATCGTTTCGCAAAGGGCATTACGAAGGAATTACTCGAAGGATCGAATTTTCAGTTGGATAGTCTAAAATATCAATTCGATGTTAAAGCATTGTACAAAGTGGTAGATATCGCCACTTACCTTGTAGAGTATGTAAAGTTTTGGGATGATTGGGAAGTTGATCGTTTTAGGAACGCCAACTTAGGTTGTTGTTTTTGATCTATGATCAAGTCGTTGTAAATAGTTATGTCTTAATCTTGGTAACGGTTGGAAAAAAAGTTTCTAGCAACTTGTATCTTAAGTCTTAATCTATTTCTTTCTTGATTTTTATTTAACAAAAAATACTTTCCCTCTCACTTTATGATTTAGACTCTGTTTTTTACGTGAATGTGGACTTGTTCGAGCGTGCTGTCATTCCATCATTTCGGGCCATGTATGCATGTCTTAGCTGCACTCGTTGGTTTACGACTTTTGGTGAAAGTTAGAAGGTTCCTACCCTAGATCATTCTTTATCCTAACCGTTGGTTAAATTCGAATGAGGATGTGATCGAACACACCATTGATTTTCTGTCGTTACAGGCCAATGTAATGTGTGCTTCAGCTGCCTTGTTGGTGTGGTACTTCTAGTGAAAGATTGTAGATTGATCAACCGTACGCCTTTCCATACAAAAAAACCCATATTTACCTTTATAAACTTGTTACTCCTTGGCTTTAGTGGTGGAGATGTGTATCCTTGCACAGATTATGATAGATTACTCGTCAGGACGAGAAATTGAGCCGAAATTAGTTATACATGTTAACTCATAGATTAGTTGAGTCGATTTGAGTGTTGTAATCTTCCTATTTCATGAGTTGTTTGGTTGTGTTACTTGTTAAGTGTCAAAAAAGTGCTTTAACAAAAAATATCCTTAAGGATACATTTTTACAAACTTCAAAAGGCTACTTGAGGACAAGTAGAATTCAAGTGGGGGGATATTTGATGACATCAAATAACGTCTATTTTATAGCATCATTTATTCACATGTTATTTACACTTTTTGTATAGTTTTTGCAAAGAAAATTATTTACTTAATCGTTTATATTTGAGAATTGCAGTAATTATAGAGTAATTGGTGAAAGATAGCAAAAGGCGTAACATTATGGAGCTTAATGAAGTATTTGAAGATTACTATTCTGAAGGACTAATACGCCTTTATCAATCAAGGGGATGATACAGCGTATACGTGCTGAACTCACCATAGACCAAAACAGAGGAATAAGCTTAATACGCCGTAGCTCGAGAGACTCATTACGCCGTATTCATGTATGGAATCAATTGTATATATTCATAGAAGATATCAGCGTGGTCCCTACTCCAAGAAAATCCCCAATACGCCGTATCAACCAATTGGATACGCAACACTTGGATCGCCGTATTCAAACTGACTTCCAGACCTTATTTATAGAAAACTCATAAAACGAGTTTTCAGTGTGCTTAAATCATATTCTCGTACCTAAATCATAAATGTCGATTTTCAGTGGAGAGAATAATAGTAGAAGAGGTCAAGAAAATGTTAATTTATTCCATAGAAGAATCGTGTAATTCCATACTTTAGTGAATCATTTAGTTTTTGGTATCATTCGTTAAATCGCGTTTGTTACCTTGTCTAAATAATTGATCTTGATTTTTTATGACGTATGAAAGGCTAATACTCTTCAGGTACTAGCTTTATTATGAAGATCTGATAGTTTGGTATTTTGTTTATCTTGGGATTTCTTGATTTATCGATTGTACTGTTTGTTTATGTTTATCTATTTATACTTTGTTTAACGCGCTTTGTATGCGAACCCTATACATCAACTGGATTAGGTAAAGTGGACCAAGTAGATCATAGTGTCGGAGATAGCTCTTCATTTAGTAATTTAGACATTAGATAATAGTTACATAATATGTTCTTCTAAGTCTGTGTCTAGGATTACGCTTCGAGGCTTAACTAGTTTATTGGATATTGCCAATGATTATTGTTCGTGTTGGACTAGCGGTGACCTAGATTAATTCAACAAATAACGTTCTGATTCCATTAGATAGTTGGACAAGTAGACTACTAGTGTATAAATTTCCATTAAGTGGTAAGTGGGTAAAGTCTCTATAAGCTAGGGTTTAACAAGATCACCATTGCTTTAATCCCTAAGATAGATTATAATCAGCAAATAGGATGATGTATGGGATGCTTTAATTGTGACAGATTATTGTGTCTAGGTATTAGGATGATGTAAGCTTATGTATTATAAGAATGATATGCCACTCTTGTGAACGAAGTAATCATTTACACTTAATGTAAACAAACCAACTTTCTAATCAGATTGATCAATGGTTAATATTGTTTTCTTTTATAAGGTTCAGACGCGCTTTTATCTTTTGTTAATTAGGTTTGCGTAGGTAAAGTGCCTTGAATTGATTGTAGTCACCAACTAAAACCGTGCCGGTCTCTCAGGTGGAAAACCCTTTTTCCTTCCCCCCCCTGTTAGAATTAGAATATAGACTGACATAGGTTTAAAACATAGGTTTAGTGTAGAATAGATTTAAACACTAGATTTGTATAACCAAGATATTAATTAAATTGTAGATTTAACCTCGCTTCTTAGGGGTTTGACACCGTACTTACCACCAAAACTACTACGATCGGGTACACTGCACCGTTAAAAGTGTTATTTTTTGGTTTAGTCAGCAAAAATTTTGAATTTAGAAACTTAAATCATAATATTATACACACACCTCGGACACATAAGTTTGTATATTGTTTAGCTTGGAACCACTACTAATTCTAGATCTACTAATCCCACTCAATGGGATTGAGACGTTAGTACTTATGGATAGGCTATTTCGGAGCATTAGCCACTACTAGCTCTCGCATCATAGGGTGATAATGTATAAGTGGTTGTGCCACAATTTATTCAGCTATTTCTTGTTTGGAGATTTGGAGCGAGAGCGCTGAATACGTTTAAAGTAGTGGCTCGCAAAAAAAACTATAAAATAACATTTATTGATTTGTGTTCCGTGTACCCTTGGTAACGGGAAACTATCTTTGGAAAACTTGAGTGACATTGTTGGACTCTCGACTTGCTTTGGCACTTGTTATTGTCTTTCGGTTTATACCTATTCTGGACATCTAAATCTTTTTAAAAAAACTATTTTTGTGTACCCACATAATCCTGTGAGCTCCACCAAAAACTATTTTTATTTGTTGGGACAATATTTATCATGGTTTTTTGTGACTTCCTAAAGTGGATAACCTAGATCATTGGCCATTCTGAATTTTGATGATGATATATTTCTCGCAAAGATCGTATCTCTTTCAGGGATGATCCTTGTGCGGAAAAACAGATTTTGTTGACTTTTATTCTCTTTAAACTTGTACTTTGAATTGTTGTAATTAAGATATTTTACTTTAATCTTAATCATGTATGGTATTTTATCTATCATCTTATGTGATGTTTATTAATACGTCGCACCTCGTGTTTCCGCTTTAGCGGGGTGTGACAATCAAGATGACTATACTCATCAAGACAAACACGATCAACCAGAACTCATGCTACTACAAGAAACAGAGGCAAAGAGATTTTCAAAAACCACGTACCTGAATTTTAGTGTCAGATCCGAAGAAAGACATGTGATGAAGACAATGATTAGAGTGACAAGCAAATGCCAAAAATGTTTGGCTCTGATTCGCTAAACAACTTCAAGAATATCTACAGACCTGCCAACAACAACCTCAAAATTTTATCAAATACCAAGAATGAGAATGTGGATATGTCTATTAGAATTGGGAATGACAGACAGATTGGGTAGTTTAGGAATCAGAGGACAATAACAGTTGTTGGGAATAAGGAAACTATAGGAAATCAAGTAGGTCAGCAGTCTGGGATACAGTGTTTCAATTGAAAGGGGTTTCGTCATTTTGATAAGGAGTGCAAAAAAAAACCATAAAGATGGTAATGGATATGAGTACTCATAAAGAGAAGATGATGTAATGCAATCAAGAATCAAAAGGTATTCCTCTAAGTGTAAAGCAGAATGAATGGCTTCATGATACTGATGAAGAGCCTGATACACAAGAACTGGAAGCACATTACGTGTACATGGAAAAGATTCAGGAGGTCTTAAATGTTGATGATGACAATTCAGGACCTACCTATGATGCTGAGCCATTAGAAAAGGTGACCATACAAACGGATGACATATAATATGTTTAACATGAAAACAACAACATTTATGATACTATTTTGGTGAAAAGACTGTAGAATTTGTCATTTTCTGGTTTTCATCAGATATGTGTAATAATGAAGGAAAGGCTGATCAAAACAATAACACCCCCATTTCGACAAATATAGCAGCGGAAGCAAATTTGGGGTATTATTTCATAGTACAACAGTCATAATCATAGAAAACGACTCGTAAAGAGACGTTTTTGTAAAATTTAGTTATCATTCATTTATTCATCAGAGTTTTACAAGAAGAGAGATCCCAAAATCTAGAAACATAAAGTTTGAATGATAACAGTTTAGCCATCTTCAAGTCCGTGCCACTCCGTGCCATAAGATGCTCAGTTACCTGAGATAAACATGCTAAAAAGTCAACACAAAGGTTGAGTGAAATTCATAGGTTTATGTTAAATAGTTTGAATACAAGTTTAATAGTGGGTTACGTTGTTATACACCCATAAGTGTAATAATTGCAATGAGTATAATTATTATAGAAAACAGTATTATTGCCCTAAGCTCATGACACCGAGACCTTGAGATAATCAATAATCACAAGAAGTTGCCCCAACGGGTGCCTTTTGCCAAACCCCCGCATAATGATTCAAATGAAGTGATTCTTGGTTACACAAGTAAGTATTGGTACACAACACGGGGGTGTTCAGTCACAAAATAGTTCTATTACAAGCATTCGCGCATTACTCGGAAAAGTAATTAACGGTTCATGATGGGGGGTCTTTAATGGCAAAGTAAGATACTTAGGCATTTAATATATCTGGATAGGCATATAGTTAAAAAACACTCTATATTCATGGTTTATAGCATGTATCCCCCCCGCGGGTTTATGTAAATTTTAGTAAGATTTAAAAATGCGAGGCTATGAACTCACCTTCAAGGTATATGTCTAATTGATGTCAAATAGTATATAAAGTGAATGTAACGGCCTAGGGACGCAACCTGGGTTAATATCGTCAAGTCTTAGTTTTGATTGTTTAGGTTTCTTAATCTTTTAGATATAACATACATATTTGTTTATTGTTTTATGGAATTATGTATCACATATTCGGGCTATCATAATTCAGAGGTCAGGAATTTATCGTTTGGAGCCAGGGCACTTTAAAATCGCTTTACCAGCGAACTATTTTTTTTTTCTTTAGTCTAAACAAATACCCATTGGATCCCTCTCACATGAATTTACAAAGAAAAGTTGATACGAATAAGATTTGTAGTTTCTCAAAAGTTAGTCGATGATAATTTACGTTTGATATATAAAGGTAATTTATTTATAATGCGTCGATCGATGTTTAATAGTGATAAATGTATCGGGTTTATTATAAAATTGGTCTTATAATTTTAATATATTTTTTATAATTTATATAAAAATGTTATATTTATACATTGTTAAGTTTGCAAAAATGGCAATAAATACTCCTTGTATTTATAATATTTTATAAATTTAGTACCTTTAATTTTAAAGTTTATGTAATTTAAAACTTTTATTCTAGTACTTGGCAAATAGCCCCTGTACGTTATAAGCTTTGGAAATTGACATTTTCAGGTCCTCTAGTTAAAAATTTTAGATGTGAGCTATCAAACCCTCATGCATGTAAACATTTGCAAAACCAAGTCCTAAAATTCATTATTTTTGTTATTTGAAATCCAAATAGATTTTTGAGGTATGGCTTATTAGTATAAGCTAAAATAAGATGTTATAACGGTAACAAAAGTTAGGGAAAAAAGGATTTGTTAGCTAGAAAATCAAAACAGGTCATTTTTAGGTTTTAACCAAAAACGCATGGGTTTGAGGATTCAAGGCTTTAACAAGAGTTCATATAGGATCTTAGGAGTCTTATGAATATTCTAAAATAGATTATGAGTTTATTGAACAAGATTTTGAGCTTACTTGAGCTTATATGGGTCGTATGAGCTTATTTGGATTCGTACGCCTAGAAAACAACTTCAAGGGCTTCTTTTTCTTGATTCTTGGCTTCAAACTATGAATCTTAAGCTTTCTCTGATCCTCCTTGTCTGATTTAGATTCTCCATTTGTGCTTTGTGATAATATTTTTGGTTGTGTTTGCAAGATAGGTGTCGAAGGGGGTGTTTGCATTGGTAAACCATAGTATTGTAGCTAGGCAAGGAGGACATGGAGGTGGGTAATTGGTGCTTTGTGGTGATGTAGTAGTGGGGGTAATGGTGGTGCTTGGATGTAGCTTGGTTTAAAAATGGTGTCAAAAATGACATAAAGGGGTGTCGGGTTTTGACATTTTTAGGTTCGGGTTAGGGTTTTTGGTTGTAAATTCAAGTTAGGGTTAGGATTTAGATAGATTAGGGTTTAGGATTAAGGGTTTTGATTTGTTTGGATTAGGGTTTAGCGTTTAAGGTTTAGGTTTTATAATGTAAATTAGGGTTTTAAATTAGTTAGGGTCTTCGGGGTTAGGGTTTTAGGTTTTAAGACGTAGATTAGGTTTTAGGATTAAGGTAATTAGGGTTTAAATGTTGTGCATTAGGAGATTGTACTTAGTGCTTAAGTAATGGTAAGAAACTAGAAGAAAAATGGTGGTAAAATGAGCTTATTTGAATCCGTGCTTTATTGATTTGTACATTGAACTTAAACGTGTTGTACCATGGTTTTGGAGGGAAGTGTGATTCAAATATTATGCTATGATACTTGTACACATGCCTTGAATACTTGTACATTCATTTTATATGTGTACATTACATATAATTAGGGTTTGATATAAACGTTTAATGTTTAAAGTTCGTTTTGAAATAACGTTGTAAATGGTACATTAAATGGGTAATGTACTTGGTAAAAATGATATTAAGATATAGACTTGACATATTCAAATGTTTAGATGATATAGACATAGATAGAAATTGGCTTAGTGGGTAGGTTACGTGCAGCTCGTTTACTTAGAGATGCTAGTACGTTGCCATAATGAGATAAAGTAAAATATTTCCATAAAAAGGTGGTATATATATAATAGATGGATATTATAGTGCATCTAATTTAATAGATGGATAATTACATTGACGAAAATTATGGGTTGTTATAGTCTCCCTCCCTTAAAATAAATCTAATCCTGAGATTTAGTTGTATGCCAGAGTGATGTTTGAAAACAGATGTGGATACTTGGCACGAATTTGATCTTTGCATTCCCATGTAAATTCTGGTCCTCTTTTAGAGTTCCATCTTACTTTAACTATAGGAATACTACTTTGTTTTAGTTGCTAGACTTCTTGATCCATGATCTCCAATGGTTCTTCCACAAAGTTGAGTTTCTCATCAAGCCGAAGCTCTTTCATTAGAATGACAAGGGATTCGTAAAATAAGCATTTCTTTAGATTAGAAACGTGGAAGGTATTGTGGATATTTCTGAGTTCTTCAGGAAGCTCAAGTTTATTTGCCACTAGGCCAATCCGTTCAAGGATTTTGAAAGGTCCAATGTACCGAGGATTAAGCTTTCCTCGTTTTCCAAATCAGATGATACCTTTACGAGGTGATTCTTTTAACATAACACGATTTCCAACTTGAAATTCTAAAGGCTTTCGCCTTACATTGGCGTAACTTCTCTGCCGATCTCTTGCAGCTTGCAAGCGTTGTCGAATTTGCACTATCTTTTCAGTGGTTTCATGGATTATTTCTGGTCCCGTAAGTTGAACATCTCCAACTTCGGCCCAGCAAACAGGTGATCTGCACTTTTGACCATAAAGTGCCTCAAATGGTGTTGCCTTAATACTGGCATGGTAACTGTTATTGTAAGAAAATTCTACTAATGGTAAGTGTTTTTCCCATCCCTTCCAAATCTATACACATAGCTGAAGCATGTCTTCAGAGTGTTTGGATGTTCTTTCACTTTGCCATCAGTTTTCATGATGATATGCAGTACTCAAGTTCAAATTTAGTACCTAAAGCAATTTGAATGATTGCCAGAATCTGGATGTGAAATGACTGTCACGATCCGAGATGATAGATATTGGCACTCCATGCCGGGAGACTATTTCCTTTATGTACAATCTTGTAAGGGTTTCCATACTATCTGTCTCTCGGGTAGGGATGAAATGTGCAGATTTGGTAAGGCGATCGACAATGACCCAGATTGTGTCATGTCCGTTTGATGTTTTGGGTAGTTTTGTGATGAAATCCATTGTTATTCTCTCCCACTTCCACATAGGAATCTCTGGTTGTACCAGTAAGCCGGATGGCTTCTGACATTCTGCCTTAACTCTAGAACATGTCAAACATTTGCCAACATATTCAGCGATGATTGCCTTCATGTTAGGCCACCAATAGAGTTTCTTTAGATCCTGATACATCTTGTCAGAACCTGGGTGAATGGAATACTTTGATTTATGGGACTCATGCATGATTAAGTCTCTCAGATTACCAAAAAGTGGTAACCAGCTTCGGTTTTTAATACAACGAGTTCCATCAGGACGTATTTCAAATGCTTTGTCCATTCCTCGTAAGTTTTCAGCCTTGATGTTTTCTTCTTTGAGTGCTTCAGTTTGAGCTTTGAGAATTTGTGATGGTAATTTTGGATGAATGGTCATAACTAATGATCTAACTCGGAGTGGTTTGATTCGTTCCTTCCGGCTTAAGGCATCTGCTACGACATTTGCCTTTCCAGGATGGTAGCGAATTTCACAATCGTAATCTGCAAGCAATTCTAGCCAACGGCGTTGTCTCATGTTCAACTCTTTCTGATCAAGGATATGCTGAAGACTTTTATGATCAGTAAACATAGTACATTTGGTGCCATACAGATAGTGTCTCCAAATTTTAAGAGCGAACACTACTGCTCCTAATTCGAGATCATGAGTGGTATAATTTTCTTCATTAGGCTTAAGTTGTCGGGATGCATATGCAATAACCTTCTCTCTTTGCATTAACACCGCTCCCAGACCTTGATGGGATGCATCACAGTAAACAACAAAATCATCATTTTCTTTTGGTAATGCTAAGATTGGAGCTTCACATAGCTTCTGTTTTAGTAGTTGAAAAGCCGACTCTTGGTCTTTTCCCCAGTTATACTTCTTGCTTTTCTGGGTTAATTCAGTCAAAGACTTTGCAATCTTCGAGAAATCTTTAATAAATCTCCGATTATAACAAGCAAGTCTTAAAAATTGACGTATTTCTATGGGTGTAGTAGGAGATGTCCAATTCTTAACTGCTTCAATCTTGGTGGGGTCAACATGAAGTCCATCCAATTCTTAAACTGCTTTAATCTTGCGGGTCAACACAAGTCCCTTGACTATTGCGATTTAAGTGTCCAAGAAATTACACGATATGAATCCAAAAATCACACTTGGAGAACTTAGCATACAACTTCCTTATTTTCTTGAGTAATTCTAGGATTATTCTTAGATGATTTGCGTACTCTTCCTTGTTACGAGAGTAAATGAGAATATCATCGATGAACACTATCACAAATTTATCCAAGTATGGTTTATACACACGATTCATGAGATCCATGAATACAGTAGGTGCGTTAGTTAAACTAAATGGCATCACTTGAAATTCATAATGTCTGTATCTTGTTCTGAAAGTAGTCTTGGGAATATCTTCATCCCTGACTCTCAGTTGATGATAGCCTGATCTTAAGTCAATCTTCGAGTAGACACTCGAACCTTGAAGTTGGTCAAATAAGTCATCAATCCAGGGTAATAGGTAACGATTCTTTACGGTAAGTTTATTCAACTCTCGGTAATCGATACACATTCTGAAAGATCAGTCTTTATTTTTGATAAATAAGACAGGAGCTCCCCATGGTAAAGTACTTGGTCGGATAAAACCTCGGTCTGCTAATTCTTGAAGTTGGTTAGATAATTCCTGCATTTTTGATGGAGCTAATCTATAAGGTGCTCGGGCTACAGGTGCCACTTCTGGAATTAGATCGATTTGGAATTCTACTTGGCGAACGGGAAGAAGGCCAGGTAGATCTTCAGGAAAAACTTCTGGAAATTCTCTGACTACTGGGATATCTTCTAGTCTTTTCTCGTCTGACTTCTTTTCCATTACTTAGACTACGAAAACTTGACAACCTCGGGATATATATCTTTTGGTTTTTATACAGGATATAAGATTTAGTCGGGTTTTACTTTGGTCACCTCGGATGATCAAAGTTTCACCATTGATTGGGATATGGATGACCTTCTCGTCACAAATAATTATAGCATAATACTTGGATAACCAATCCATACCAACGACGACGTCGAAACTACCGAGTTTGATCGGCATAAGATCAATTTCGAAAGGTTGGTTTAACAAGGTCAGAGTTGCACCCTAAATAACGGTGTTTGTGCTTACTAAGTTTTCATCAGCCATTTCGATATTGTAAAAGGTATCTATTGTAATGGGTGGAATATTTAGCATAGAGGCAAGAGATATGGATACAAAGCTTTTATCGGCTCCAAAATCAAATAATACTCTAGCTAGATGTTGGTTTAGAAGGAACATACCCGTGACTACATTCGGGTCTTGGTGAGTATTCCTATCCCTCAACATGTAGGCTCTTCCCTGGGCATTGTTGTTGGTGGTGTTTCGGCACTGATTTGCATAATGCCCTTTCTCTCCACAGGCATGACAAGTAACTGTCACTGGTAGCATATTACTTCTAGTGGCTGGCCCTTTGTTTCTGCAGTTCTCTGGTGTCAATGGCCCACCTTGTCACAATATTACACTGAAACAGTGCAAGGTCCTGTGTGATGCAGAGTGCATTTCTTACACAAGGGACGGTTTCCAATATACCCATTATTTTCAGTTGGAGTGACAGCATAAGACCTGAAGGTTTCCTGTCCCTCTGTTTGAATTGCTGGTGATTATTGTAGGCGGTTGTTGGTGTTGTGTAACGGTAGTTGTTGTTGTTGTTGAAAGTTCTTCTGTCGTCAAACTTTCGTTTGTGATCACTTGATACTTGCACCAGAGTGTGCTTTGTTACCTGATCTATTAGCCTTTGGGCTATGTTAATGGCTTCCTCTAGAGTTTGAGGTTTAAAGGTGGTAACATTCCCTTCAATACTTTAAGGCAATCCCCCGATGAAAACTTCCATCATTTTCTCATAATCTGGCACCATAGTGGGACATAAGGTTGCCAATTCTTGGAATCTTCTTACATATGCCTTAAGATCATTCCCCTTCACTCAGCATGGTAAAAATTCGACTTCCCATCTCTGACCTCAGTTCGGGGATAATATTTCTTTATCAAAAGCTTTTTGAATTGAACCTAGGTAATCTTGTAAGCTTCTTCTATCCTAATAGGTTGGGCAAAAGAATTCCACCAGGATAGAGCTTCTTCAGTTAAAGTACCAGTAGCAAACTTCACCTTACAGTCTTCGGTACAGTTGCTACGGGAAAACACTAATTCAGTTCGCTCAAACCAGCGGATAAGTCCGACAGCTCCTTTTGTACCTTTGAAGTTGATAGGTTGGCAGCTCATGAACTCTTTGTAGCTACACTTTCTTGCTACAGGAGCTTCTCTTTCTCTGGTGTTCCTATTGGTATTGTCAGCATTTGCCATCGTTGCAGCTTGTGCTTCCAGAGTTGTGGCAACACTGTCAGCAACTAGTTTCCTGATGGCAGCTTGAGTCATGGCTGGTGCTTCAGATGTTGATGTCCTTTTGGGAGGCATTCTATCAACATAAGATAACACGTAATAAGAATGATATCACAATTCTTTCCTTAAAATGCGTAAGGTTCAAAAATAAACATTGTCATAATAGTGATATTGATAAGTGTACAATACACATATCCATTTATGCTTAAAACAGCCCAAATAAACCCAAAACAGACCAAAAATATGCTTGTATTTATGTTTTGTGTGTGCAGGTACAGATAAGTCAAAAATCACAAGAAAACAGTCAAAAACGGGCAAGCACCGACACGAGAATCAGAAGAGTACAAAAAGAAGCCAAAGAATCAAAGTCGAAGCCAGAAAAGTCAAGCCTCAGTCAAATCCAGTCAAAGAAAAGTCAATCATTGGTCAACAAAAGTCAACAAGGACCACAATATTCCATTTTAGCCCTCAAAGTTTCACAAAAGTACAAAAATATTCCCTCACCTCTTATTGGGCCCTAAAAACCTTAATGGGCCCAATAACCCCATACTCGGATTCATAAGCCCAAGACATTAGCCCACCTCCCTTTTATGAAACCACAAGGGCTAAACGTGCACTTTTTGAAAGTTATTTATAACTAGAAAATAAGAAAAGGAAGACAAGGGCCAAATGTGTAAAATACCAAACCTATAACAGTTTATAACTGTCAAAAAAATAGGCGTGAAACTAGTTACTATTCACCCATCGTCCCTCCCTTTCACCCCCATGGTAAAACAAAGGGCAAATGAGAATTAAAGGGTGCGTTGGTCAATTCAAGGAAGCTCAAGTACAATGGCGAGGTCATATCAGTCAAATCAAGGGTTACTTAAGCTCCCTCTCATTCGTGAATCAAAAAGGGGGGGGAAAAAGCACAAAGGAAAAAAGGGATATGGCAAATAGAGGATGTCGAGAGTCAAAAAGAGGAGCATAAAAGAGAGAAAATCAAAAAAAAGGAGAAAGGGAGGGAGGGGAGAAGGGCACTCTCAATGGAAGAAGCACAAGGGTGTGGGTTTTTGTGCTAAAACAATCACAAAAGAAGCACAAATGCATCCAAAAGAGAATGACATGCTGGCAATCCTCAGGTGTCCACAATTTGATCAAACGGCTTACAATAGCTCTTCCAATAATTGGAAAATGAATGCAGAGATTAAGTTTGGAGAGCAAGGCCAATCTATCGATTTGATCTAACGGCTACAATAGCTCCTCAATAATTGAGTCAACAGACTTGTAAAATTTCAAAATCAATTGCCACCGTCTTAACAACTACTATGAGGGGATACACTACCATTGGTTATCCCACCTTCAGGACTTTCCTAAGGACAACTAAATTCAGTATCGATCGACTTGCGACCGGTGATCAAAAACAAGCCGCATATGGGTGGGAGTTCAAAACCCCATGCTTATCCTTTTTATTTCCTTTCTATTATTCTATTATCAAATGTGTTGTGTTGAGATGAGGCTTGTAAGACTCTCATCCCGATTTCTCAATGTTTGGTTGCTTGTTTTGTTGTGATTTTTTGCCAGGATTCCTCCCAACAAATTCTTTGAAGACACCTCGTTTCGCAATGTTTTGATTTATCCCGTTCATCTCGAGCTTCTCATCCTTTGAGTGAAAATATTTGGGAGATTTCCATATCCTTTCGTCTTAATCGATTTAAAACGTTTATCATTGCATACCTCATAAACGGCTTAGATTCTTTCGTAAGACCCGACTTAATAACATTGAGGAAAATTATTTCGTTTAGATTGGGGAAGGGATACTATCGATTTGATGTTGTGCATGCTTAAAGTTATTGTTCTCTAAACGACGAACCCGTTTTCCCACAAAAATAGCAAAAATTTTAAATTTTTAAGTTTTTATTTGTCATAAAAAAAAATAAAAATAAAATAAAAAATATACATATATAATTATTATAATAAGTGTTAAGACACAAATGTAGGTTTTCTGTTGGTAAGAATAAGAAGTAACTTTTGACCCGATCGTACGTATAGAGTTCTAGCTTTCTCCCTTAGCAATTAATGATGATAGTTTGTGCTAGTCTCACGTAGACTTTAAATATGCTAGACTTGAATCGTTAGTAAATGAAAACTTGAGCTAATCTCAAAGTAGATTTTAAATATGCTGAGTTGGATTTTATATAGGCTAAGTGTTCACAAATTTCTTTATTAGAAATTTTAAATTGCGAAGAACGAGAAATGATAGTGTTATTTATAAGTCATGACATTAAACATAGAATAGTTGGATTTCTTTCAAGCTCATAAGTTTTAATTATGGCTTTTTCTCCCATTAGCTTGTTTTACCTCTATATATAAATGTTTAATAAATAGAGTTGTATGGTTTTTTGTTAAAATTACTAATAGAATTTTCTTAGGTCCATTTGGATTAGGATTGAGTGCACCATCAGGGAATACTTTAAATTTGGCATATTATATGTATCATAAAAAGAAATATTTTGCTTAATCTTAAAGAGCTTCAGGTGTAAATATGAGGATAAGTAGAATTCAATAATAATCCAAGACTGATAAAATTTGTTGTAATCTTGCCGCTCACAATCGATGTTACACCTTCCCTCAAAGGTCGAGGAAGTTCCGAAGTCGAAATATGAAATTGCTACAATCTTGTTCAAGGCCTATTCGAAGGCGAGGCCCGATGTTGTAGCCTCTAAAAGACCTAAGGTACAATAATATTTGCTTAATTTTTGGTCTTACTTTGTGCTAAAGAGCTAAGGGTATATTGTGCAAATAAGATTGGTCATTCATGTCTCAAAAGAAGCCTAAAGGGATATGACATGAAGGGTGCCCTGCATAAGTAGCCTAATAAAAGCCAACTTGGGTGCCTCGATGGTGGACTATTAATCTTGATGACATTTGAATCATTTGAAAAGAGCTAGGAGCTAATTATTGCGTATCTTACCAATACGCTTTATTTTGGAATTAATAAATTATTACCAAAACAAGTCCTTAAAGAGCCTTCGGGGTAATGACTTAAGTATAAATCTGTAGATACAAAAGGGTAGGATTTGGTGGGAGAAAAGTAAGTACACAATTATATTTAAGAGTCGTATAAGTGTCACATACTGTGTAATTAACAATAATTCTTGTTTTAAGCTTAGCATGGGAAACGTAAAAAATTAAAGGAAGATGAATATCTTTTTAGAACACTAATGTGCGTTTTGTTTCTATGATCCTAAAAGTTACCAATAAGGTAATGAAAACATTACATTATGTCAACAAACAAAAAAGTTTGTAGTTAGGAAGTTAATTATCAAGAAAAATCATAAAACATATCTAGAAAATAGAAGTCCGGCGTGTTTTATAACTGTGATCTCGTTAACTGCCTCAAGCCAATAATCTATTGCTAATTTAAAGGTTTAGTTTGGAGAAGTTTCGAGAATTTGGTTATAAGGCATTGATTTTGGCGTAAGACACACAATCGTTAGTTTTGGGGAAGTTTTGAGGTATTTGGTTATAAGGCATGTGATATTGCGTGAGGACACACAATCGTTTAGTTTGGGGAATTTTGATAAGTGTAGAATACACATATCCGTTTTTACCTAAAATAACCCAATTAAACCCAAAACAGACCAAAAATGGCAAAAATATGCTTGTATTTGTGTTTTGTGTATGCAGGTAAGGATAATTCAAAAATCACATGAAAACCGTCAAAAACAAGCAAGCACGGACACGAGAACGGAAGAGTGAACAAAAGCCGGAAGCAAAGCCAGGAAAAGTCAAATCCTCAGTCTACTCTAGTCAATCATGGTCAATAAAAGTCAACAAAGTCCAAAAATAACCCCTCACCTCTTATTGGGCCTTAAAGACCCTAATGGGCCCAATAACCCCATACCCGGATCATAAAGCCCAAAACAAAGCCCACTTTCCTTTTATAACAACCACAAGGGCTAATCTTGCACTTTTCGAAAGTTATTTATAACTAGAAAATGGAAAAGAGAACACAAGGGCCAAATGTGCAAACTCCCCAAAGTTATAACCAATTTAACTGTCAAAAATTGGGCGCGAAACCCATTTACTGTTCACCCTTCGTCCCTAACATTTAACCCAGGGTAAATCAAGGGGCTTTTGAAAATTAAAGGGTGCGATTGTCAATTCAAGAGCTCTCAAGTACAATGGCGAGGTCATATCAGTCAAATCAAGGGTTACTTAAGCTCCCTCTCAATCAAAGGCCACGTCATCAATGGAAGAAGCACAAGGGGTGTGGTTTTTTGTGCTAAAACATTCACAAAAGAAGCACAAATGCATCCAAAAGAGAATGACACGCTGGCAATCCTCAGGTGTCCACAATTTGATCAAACGGCTTACAATAGCTCCTCCAATGATTGGAAAATGAATGGCAGAGATTGAAGGATTGGAGAGCAAGGCAAGAGGGTCTGGAAGCTTCACCAAACACCTATAAATAGGCCTCACTTCTCACACACACATCATCTAGGTTTTTAGTAATTTTTAGTCTAGCTTAAATTCGTATTTTTCTTAAATGTAATTTTCTTTTTTTTTCAAATCCAGTCAAAGATGGTCAATAAAAGTCAACAAAGCCCAAAACCCTAGCCCATGTCCTTTTATAACAACCACAAGGGCTAAAACTTGCATTTCTCGAAAGTTATTTATAACTAGAAAATAAGAAAAGGAAGACAAGGACCATTTGTGTAATTCAATCCTATAAACAGTTTATATATGTCAAAATAAGGCGAAATAGTTACTATTCACCACACCCCCCCCCCAACAAAAAACCAAACCCCCTCCCCTAATCGTACCCCTTTCACCCCAGTCCCAGTAATCAAAGGGGTTTCAAATTTAAAGGGTGCCTTAGGTCTATTCATGAGCTCACTAACACTAATGAAGGGACAAATAAGTTATTTATCCAAGGGAATTAACTTACCTTCCCAATCAAAGGCCATGGCAACATGGTTGAAAGCACATGTCGACGCGCGCATTGTGGGTTTTTTTATGTTTTTGCAAAAACACTCACAAAAGAGCACAATTGCCACCCAAAAGGAATGGACATGCCTGGCAATCTTCAGGTGTCTACCAAATCAATCCAATCAGCCACATAGAAGCTCAAATGAGTGAAGAAATGATTGGTTGAGATTGAAAGTTTGGAGAGCAAGGCAAGAGGCTAGAAGGATCCAAGGCAGCCTATAAATAGGCCTCACTTCTCAAACACCCAACATCTAGTTTTTTAGTAATTTTTAGTCTAGCTTAATTTTGTAATTTTACTTAAATGTTTTGTAATTTTTTTTAAGCAATGTAATCAGTCTCTTCTATTAATGAAATTCAGTTTTAAAGCTTTTTAAATCTCACTCTTAAGCTTCTCAAATATTAAGCTATTTCTCATAAGCCTGTCATAAGCTCATTTAAAGCTCTTTCAGTCTATAAGCTGAAATAGCAGCTTATTGAATTCAAGAATTATCTTACTTAACCTTAATCAGTTTAAACTTACATTTATCTCTTGGTCCTATTGGGATATTGAGCTTTTTGGGGGGATCTTAAACTTGGAAGAGATCCAAGGACTTTACCTAGCTTATCTAATAAGCTTGGGATATTGTAGCTGCCTTTCAATTGGTCCTCTTGTTTTGCTAGAGGAGTTTGTAAGTTTTCTTTTCATTTCCTTTAATTCTAGCTTTAAAAAAAATAATGATATCATTGTTTCCTATATTGAGATCTGCTTATTGCTTATTCTCTTTGCTTATTAGTGCTTATTTGAGTTTATCTATCTAAATCAATCATAGTTGTTTTATTGTTTTCAATTTTCTTAATTAAATCAATAGATTTCATATATTGTCTTAAAACCTCTAAAAACTAAAAATATAGTAAAATAGCTTAAGTCTCTAGATATATGCTTATTTAGTTGTTAAGCATGCTTATGAAGTAGTTGTAATCTGTTAATTTGTCTGGTATTAGAAGCAACTTGTTTACTGGATTTCAATTTAGTAGCTTAATCAAAACTGTCATACTCTTAAAAGGGTGTTTGGGAGTAAGCTTGGTTTGACCCAATAAGTCCTATTTAATTTGTGCAAACACTTTGAATCGTTCTGTTTTTCTTTGAAATAAGTTTCAATGATTTTAGAGTTTTAGATTGCTAAATTGAAATAGTTATGGCTTATTATGTTGGTGCCAGCACCAGGGGAAATTATCTTTGAATTTAACTTGTGCAATTGTTGATCTAAGCCCTCCAAGGCTTAGATCTTGCTTGCATTGTGTTTATACACTCTATTTGAGTGTGTCTAAGTGCAGGTCTCCCTTAGGAAACCTGCACTCTTGGTTTGCATTTGTGCAAAGTGCACCAGTACTAACTAAAAAGTTAGTACTGCTGTCACAGTTTGTACTGCTACCTTTGGCTTAATTTTTAGTTGAGTAAAAGTAGGATTTAGTTTTTTAAATTCAAGTTAGAAGTAATCTAGATATAGCTTAATATGGTTTAGGTTTTAGTTTTCAATTTACTGCTTATCTTCTTAGCTTATTCAGCTGTTAAAAAAAAGAACTCTGCATCAGCAGTACTAAGTTAGTTAGTACTGCTGATATTCAAATCCCTATTTAAGCCAGTAATTATAGGATTTAATAGCTTATCTTTTAGCATCTTATAGTTGAGTTATAGCTTAATATAGATTAGGATTTAAATCTCATTTTCTAGCTTATTTACCTAGCTTATTTTTGCTGTCAAAAGTCTTTCAAAAAACATAAAAAACCAAAAAACAGTAGGACTTAAGTAGAATCTTAATTTGTTCAATTTAGCTTATAGTATAGTTTTTATAGCTTTTATAGATAGATTATAAGTAGTTTAATAAGTCCTTAAAGTTTTAGAGTCCAGTGTAGCTTTTTAAGGTTTTTAGCTTAATTAGATTTTTGCTTATTGCTTTTGTTTTCTGAGTTTGCCTAGTTCATGATTAATTTTAGTAGCTTAAAAGGGTTTCTAGCTCTATTTTCTTTTCTTAATTAGCTTAAGCTAGTCATAAGCTAATTAGAACTTCTTTCCTTTTTCATTTTGAATTAATTTTGAGTCTTTTATAGCTTATTTTCTAAAATCAAGAGTTAAGGCCTCCTTTCTGAGGTCAAGTTTAGAAATAAGTTTATTGAGTTTATTTGTTTTTCAGCCCAATTAGCTTTTATTAATTTTGTTTCCTACTGCTTTCCTTTTACAACTTTTGCTCTTTCAAGTTTTTAGTGCTAAAAGCATTTAGAATTTGAGACTTATAAATTGGACTTTGGTTATTATCGGGTAGGAATCAGGGACCATTCATGTAATTTTCCTTGTTTTAGTTGTTTCTCAGTTAACCTTGCCGTTAAATGTTTTAGCCCCGTTTGCCTTAAGTCTTTTCCTACAGTTAGTCCCTAGTTAGTTTTTACTTAGTTGTATTTAGTTTTAATTAATAATTTGGGTTAGTTTTAATTAGTTTAATTAAATTTTATAAAAGATTAAAATTAAGGTTTTTATTTTTAGAAAAATTTCTGTGCCATTTTCTTTAATTGTGCGATTTTTATAAAAATTTTTAGGACTTTATTTAGAGTTTTATATTTTATAGTTTTTAATTAGTTTAAATTTTATAAAAATCATATCTCTTAATCTAAAAAGACAAAAAATGTTTTTCTTTTTCTTAAAATTTTCTTTTGTCCTATCTTAGGTTTATAATTTTAAATTTACATTTTTAAGGGTTAAAATCAGTTTTCTTGCCTTAATTTGTCACGTGTTATTTGTTTCCCGTATTTGTTTAATTGTTTAAATTGCTTTTATTTAGTAGATATAGAACTGTCAAATAATACTCCTTGGCTTTATTCAATCGAATCCGAGCCTAAACGTGGTTTCAATTTTACTAGTCGTTGGGGAAATGACCCGGGTGATCATACTTACCCGGTTTAATATACGTAATATATATTATATCATATATATTTTTAAGAGTGAATTTTATCAAGGGTAACTTGGTAAATTTCTTAATTGCTCTTTTAAAGTCTTATATTTTATATATATTTTACGTGTGTAAAATTTACAATCAGTTTTTGGCGCCGTTGCCGGGGACTAGTGTCAAGATTCCAGTTTTGTGTCTTGTGGATTGGTTTGAAGATCCTTAACTTCGAAAGTATTAATTTTTTTGTTTTTATAATTCAAAAATCCAAAAAAATTATAAAATATAAAAAGTAAAAAATATTTTCCTTTTCTTTTTAGTATAAGTAAAAGATAAAAAAAAGCAAAAATATAAAAAAAAATCTTCCTTTTTAATTAAGAAATAAAAATCACCAATTGGTAAAAATACCAAAATATAACATTCTCAACGGAGGTGTTATCATTTCAATTTCCGGTGAACTTGTTGGTTCCCAATCGACTAAAAGATTTAAAACATTGCCATTGGGTCTCTACGACAGTACGCTCACCTTGAAAAGCAATTTTCAAGAGCTACCGTGAAGTAGTTGATTATTTGGTTTAAGTCTCTTTCGTGTAACCGTTAAAATTCATTGCTAAAAAAAATAAAAAATTTAGTGTAAAGTTTTGCTATTTTACTTTTTAGTTGTTCTTTTATGCGTACTTCATTCGCAATCTCGAAGACGTCGACAGCAAAAATCTTCGGGTTGTTTTGAAAATTTTGATTAGAAAAACAATTGTCAAATCAAAAACTTTGTTCCATGGCCGACAAGTACATGGCCAAATGTTACAAGCACCCATCGGAAAGGGTTATGAAGATGATATCGTTGCTCACGATCTAATGTAACAATTTCGAGCTTAAAACAACCTTTAATCAATTTGTGCAATAGTAATCAGTTTACGGGTAGACAAGTCCCTCCTCAAATCACCCTTCGATTTTAACAAGGTCACTTCAAGTTTAGACATCCCGAAGTTCCGAACACTTCAGTAAAGCTTTTGCTTTTCCCTTTTCTTAGACGTAAAGCTCCGAGATTGTTAGACAAGGGAACCTCTAGTTCAATTCTTCATGGGACGACACTTGTTTCAAAAATTCATAAATCAATACTTCCACTTCAAAAGATACACTTACATATCGGAATGAGATCTTACTTTTTACAAAAACCCAAACGAAGCTTTAACGACAGCATGGGAACGTTTTTAAAGGACTCCTTCGTTCAAATGTCATCCACCAAGGTTCTCGGAACTACACAACTCGATACGTTTTCACAAATCTTTGAATTCAAAGATCAGATGCCTTGATTCCGCCGCAGTGGAATTTCTTAGACAAGATGCCTCAAGACGGTTTAGCGTTATTGAAAGCAAGTCAAAAGTTCGTTATCACGAGTCGTGCTAGTGTTCAAGAGTGAGTACGGATGCTCTCTTTCTAATTTCTTCATCTTCTAATAAATTCTTTCGATATGACAACAAATAGCCGCTTCTCTCAGAGGATAAGGATGACTATCAAGCTGAACAAGTTGTTGAATGAAATGAATAATCTTTAGTTGTTATACTCCCGCACCCGTCAAAGCAGTTGAGGAAGTATGTATCATTTGTGGATCAAATCACCATTTTAAACTTGTCCGTTAACTCGAGGTGGAAACGATTTTCCCGTTTTTCATGACAACATCCAACAATTTCAACAAACCGCAGCTGTTGGCAATTTTCTCCAAAGAAACCAACCTTCCAATTTGGCAAGTCAAATGAAACCACCGGGTTTCAATCAACCGAATGTCCAAAACAACCAAAACCGATACCAAGGAACCAATTCTAACTTCAATCAAAACCGAGGAAACTTTAATCAAAACCGTCAAAACAACCAAAATCAAGTTTATCAAGCTCCCACCATATCAACCACCAATCAATTCAAGTTTTACCTACCAACCTCCAACAAATAGTGTTTTGAAATTGGATTTGAAGCTACGTCAAAGCAAACGATGCAATATTGAAGAATGTGCAAAATCAAAATCAAGGATTGCAAAATCAAATGACAAATGTTACAAGTTTGTTAACAAGCCTTTGCAGCAAGTTTGATGATTTAGGCAATACCAACAAAGCTTCAAGTTCAAGTACTTTACCTAGCAATACCATTCCAAATCCTAGGAACGAAGCCAAGGCAATTACGACTCGTAGTGGTGTTTTATACGATGGACCTCTAATTCCACCGCCGGTGGTGTGAAAAGGAACACGAGGTGACAAAGGGATACGGAGCTACCGAGCACCCGAAGACATCCAACCTCAATTAGTCCAGGGAACAAACCAAAGACAAAGAAACAATCTGAAGAACCTTCTTTTAACTCAAAAGACCAAACCTAATTTGCCTTACACTTACAAGATTTTGAAAAGAGGAAGATACGTGAAAAGGATGATTATCCTAGCTTCAAAGTTTATGGAAATTTTCCATAATCTTCACTTTTGAGCTAAGATTTGCGGATGCTCTCATTCATATGCCAAAGCTTTGCCGATGTTCAAAAGATGTTAAATACACAAAGACAAGTTAATTGAGTTAACCAAAACCACCGTTGAATGAAATTGTAGTGCGGTTATCTACAAAAAGCTTCAGAACACGCTAGGTGATCCCATGTCGATTTTCATTCCATGTGATTTTTCAGAGTTTCGATTGTTACTTAGCCCTTGTGATTTAGGTGGCTTGTATCAATCTCATGCTTTATCCATTTGGAAACAGCTTCAATCTCGGGCCTAACTGAAACAATAAAATGGTATTAGAATTAGCCGACCGTAACAATTTCCAAACCAAACGATGCTGTGAAATGTTTTTTGGTCAAGTAGGGAAGTTTTACTTTCCCGCCGACTTCGTTGTTCTTGAATTTTATAGACGATCCTGAGTACTCCGTTTGATACTCGGGCGCACTCTTTCTTAGGGACGGCTCATGCTTTTAATCGATGTTTACGAAGGATAGTGATTACTCTTAGGAATTGATGATCACTCTTTTCCCTTAAATATGTGGTGATGCACCTTCCATTTCATACAACAATCTCGAATCATTGAAGAAAGTTGATCTATCGTTGCTACTTGTGAAGAGTCTCACAAGAATACTTGGATTTTCCGATTTTTTTATTTTCTGTTGCTTACAACAATCCTTCTCCGTACTACGATCCGATTGTTTCCACTTCATCTCCAACGCTTACTCCGTTTGATGAAAGCGATTTTCTACTCTTTGAGGAAGCCGATGCTTTTATAGCAATCGATGATGAACCAGTTTCACCAGTTTTCAATGCTACATACTATGATCCCGAGGGTGACATTCTCATTCTCGAGGCACTTCTCAACAATGATCCATTACTCAACCAACCAAAGAAGATTACTCACCAAGGAATTCAAAAAAGCTCTTAAAGTTGTTGAACCACAGTAGTCTTCACTCGGATTATGCTACTTCTTATGAACAAAAGTTGGGGGAATTCTCCGAAGTCGACTTAAAGAGTTACCTCCACATCTGAGTATGCGTTTTTAGAGGAAAGAACAGGCTCCAGTCATAATATTCAAAAAGATTTAAGCAAGTTGAAAAGACTTCACTCACTTACGTTTCAAAACCAAAAACAAGCAATTGCTTGGAAACTTTCTGATATCCGAGGCATAGATCCAGAGTTTTGCTCTCATAAAATCCTTTTAGAAGATGATTACGAACCTTCAGTCCAACATCAAAGGAGGGTTAACCCTAAAATCCACGACGTCATCAAGAAAGAAGTAGAAAAACTTCTTGACGCGGGATTGATTTATCCGATCTCGGATAGTCCATGGGTTAGTCCAGTCCATTGTGTTCCTAAAAAAGGGTGGTTGACCGTTGTTCTACGAACGAAAGAAAATGAATTAGTGCCTACAAACTTAGTCACGGGAGGAGAGTTTGCATCGACTATCGAAAAGTTGAACGAAGCAACTTGTAAAGACCATTTTACGTTACCCATTTCATGTGACCAAATGTTAGAGCGATTAGCCGGCATCGAATTTTATTGGTTTTCTTAGATGGTTTTTAAGGTATTTTCATAGTCCAATTGATCCTCAAGATCAAGAGAGAAAACTACTTTTCACATGCCTATACGAACTTTCGCATACGTAGTATGCCATTCGGTTGTGTAAGCACCCACGGATCTACATTCAACGTTGCATGATGGCTATTTTTCACGACATAATAGAAAAAACGATGGAAGTTTTTATGGATGATTTTCAGTTTTGGAGTTCTTTTTCCTGTGTCTTTTGCCACATTTAGATAGGAATGCTTAAAAGGTGTGAACGACACCACATAGCACTAAATTGGGAAAAGGAGCATTTCATGGTTAAAGAAGGCTTGTTTCTAGGACATAAGATCTCTAGAAAAGGAATAATGAAGTCGATAAGGCAAAGTGATGTACTTTTCTAAGCTACCGTCAACCAACAACCGTTAAAGGAATATCGATGTTTTCTCGGGCATGCAGGATTTATTGAAGATTTATCACAGAACTTTTCCAAAACTCTCGACCATGACCATCTCTTAGAAAAGAACACTTTTCATTTTTTCAGAGATTGCATTCTTGCCTTTCAAACATTGGAAAAGAAGTTACACCGAAGCTCCAATTCTCTTGTCGGGAATTGGGGACAACTTTTTGAAATCATGTTCGATGCAAGTGATTATGCAATAGGTGCCGGTTCTAGGACAAAGGATGCGAAGCATTTCCGACCCAATTCAATCGCTAGTAAGACCAATGACCGAAGCAGAGACAAACTACACAACAACAGAGAAAGAGATGCTTGCAGTTGTTTATGCATTTGAGAAGTTTCGATCATATCTAATCATGAACAAGAGTGTTGTTTACACGGACCATTCTGCTTTGAAATACCTCTTCAACAAGAAAGACGCCAAAGCACGATTGCTTAGATGGGTCTTACTTCTTCAGGAATTTGATTTCAAAGTTATCGATACCAAGGGAGCTAAAAACTATGCAGCCGATCACCTCTCTCGTCTTGAAAACCCTTACGAAAATGTTTTTGATCCAAAAGAGTTACCGAGACTTTCCCTCTTGAACTTTAAATGCTATGTGACTTTCTCTGATGATCAAAATACCCGTGGCTTTGCCGATATAGCAATTACCACGCGGGTATTTTCTTATCAAAGGCATGACGGAGACAACCCCCCCCATAAAAAGAGGAAGTTTTTCACGAGGAACTAAAGCATTACTTTTGGGATGATCCCTATCTCTTTCGAACATGTGCGGATCAAATCATCCGTAGATGTGTATTTGGCCAAGAAGCTCTTGAAATTCTCAAAGCTTGCCATGAAGGACCCACCGGGGGCCATCACAGTGCCAACATCACAGCTCGAAAAGTATTTGATGCCGGTTTCTTTTGGCCTACGATTTATAAGGATGCCTACGAATTGATCAAATCTTGTGATGCATGTCAAAGACAAGGGCAATAAAATCTCTCAAGGATGAGATGCTCAAAAGCAATCAAGTTTGTGAAATTTCGATGATTGGGGTATTGATTTTACGGGACTTTGCCGTCGTTAGAGGAACAAAATATATTCTAGTAGCCGTCGACTATCTTTCTAATGGGCTGAGCGAAAACGCTCCCCACCAACGATGCTGGAGGTAGTGTGAAGTCCTTAAAATCCCTTTTTCTCCCGCTTCGGTGCTCCTGAGAGCGAGCAATACCCAAAATAAGCGATCGTGGGCCCCATTTTTGTACGACAAATTTGATTAAAGTTATGTCTAAATATGTATACCCATCAGTCTTTCGACTCCTCTACCACCTCAGACGGAGTGGTCATGTTGAAAGTCCCGAATCGAGGTCTCAAAGAATTTTGGAGAGGGAGCGGTTGGAGAAAACCGTGCCTCATGGTCCGAACCCCCCCCCCCCCCCCCCCCCCCCCCCCCCCCCCCCCCCCCCCCAAACTAGATATGCATTATGGTGCTTTTAGAACGCTTATAAGACTCCAATCGGGATGTACTCCGTACAGTTAGTCTATGGGAAAGGCGTGTCATTTACGTTGAACTAGAACATAAAGCATATTGGGCTCTTAAGCATGCCAACTTCGATTTAAAGACCGCGAGCGATCATCGAAAGCTCCAACTCAATGAACTAACGAGCTTCTGTGATCAGCTTACGAGAATTCGCTAATCTACAAGGAGGAAGATAAGAAAACTTACACGATTCAAGATAAAGAACCGAATCTTCAATGTTGGTGATCAAGTCTTGCTTTTCAACTCCCGATTAAAGATTTTCTCCAGAAAGCTCAAATCCCGATGGTCCGGACCTTTCACAATCACCGAAGTTTATCCTTATGGCACTGCCAAGTTGTCTCATGCCGATGGTTCGAATTTCAAAGTCAATGCCACCGTCTTAAGCATATATGAAGGGATACACACCATTGGTTATCCCGGACTCCAGACTTCCCCCTAAGGAACTAAATTCAGGGATCGAGTCGAGCTTGTGACTCGGTGACCAAAAACAAGCCGGCTTCATGGGAGTTCACCCTATGCTTATCCTTTCTATTTTCTTTTATTTTCTTCTCTAATGTGTTGTGTTGAGAGAGGCTTGTACTCTCTCTGATTTCTCGATGTTTGTTGCTTGTTTGTTGTGATTTTTGCAGGATTCTCCCAACAAATTCAATGAAGCCTCTCGTGTCCGGTTGATTTGTCCCGTTCTACTCAAGCTTCTCATCCTTTGTGTGAAATTAGTTTGGGGAGATCCATATCCTTTGAACATTATCGATTAACAGTCTTATTTTGCATACCTATAAACGGCTTTAGTATTTACGTAAAAACCCGACTTTAAAACATTGAGGACAATGTTTCGTTTTTGTTTGGGGAAGGGATCTATCGATTTGATGTTACTTGCTTATTGTTTTGTTCTCAGTACCCTGTTTTCCCCCAAAAATAGCAAAAATTTTAAATTTTTTAAGTTCTTAGTTGTCAATATATATATAAAAATATATATATTTATTTATAAAAATTATGTTTAAGTACAAAAAATGTAGGTTTTCCGTTGGTAAGAATAAAAAGTAATTTTTACCCGATAAGTACGTGTAGAGTTCTAGTTTTTCCTTAAACAATAATGATGATAGTTTGTTGCGGGGGATAGTCTCATGTTGACTTTAAACAAGCATAGGACTGAAATCGTTAGTAAATGAGACTTGTGCTTAATCTCAAGAAGATTTTAAATATGCGAGTTGGATTTATATAGGATAAGTATTTGCAAATTTCTTTTGTGAAGATAGAAGATGATAGTGTTGTTTACGAATTGGATGCTAAACAAAGTTTATTTGGAAAATAAAGGCTTATAAGAATAACTTGGATTTTCTCCGCTATTTAGACGTATGTCTCAGTCTATATTAAGCCCTTAAAGTTTATTGCCTACAATAAACTTTGTGTTAAAGTCCTCCCTAGAGAACTATGAACGTCCGCCCCGCCTACACACCAAGAAACAACACCCCCCGCCCTCGCCGGTCCTCACGTGTCTCATCCGTACCTCGTGATTCTTACAATGCTGTCGTGCTTAGAGAGACATACCGTCTTACCAACTCGCTCCCCGAATGTCACAACCACACTCACATTTCATGACCGAACTAACTGCCTTTATCAGATTGATGAGACAAACCTATTTGTAAATAAGAATTTTAGTTCGAGTTTATACTTTGGTTTTCTTAAACAAAATTTTTCTATTTGCAAAAATAACATGTTAAATCAAATAATTAGTGCTAATTCAGTTTTAAAGTAAAGCTAAAAAAAAATTCTATCTAAAAAATATAGTTGGTGAAAAAAAAGTATGCAAGTTATAAAATCCTTTAAGTGTTAATAAGTATATGCAAACTCCATCGCAATAAGTACATGGGATTCGTCGGTTCTGGTCTCCCGATGTGACATCGAACGAAAGCGATGGAGGATTTGTATATTTTAGTGTGGGTTGGTATCATAATAAGTACGCGAGCTCTTGTCGGAGGCGAGGCAATTTGTCGTCGAAAGAAAGTGATACTGATTTAGCCTATAAAGTAAATAGTAAATAATAAAAGTTAAAAAGTGAGAAAATAAATAGTATTAAAGTTTATTTTTCTAAAACCAAGGTTATTCTTTTGAGCTACAGGTTTGCAAAAAGTTACAAGGCTCTTTTTCATCGAAAGTTCATGCGTTTGGTTTAGTATTCTCAGGATGGGGTGTCAAAAGCCTTAGCACTTACACCGATGACGGTGGGATGATCGCTAGAGTAGGAAAGTCATTCATGGGGGACAATTGTGAACCAAAACGATGTCTGGCCTAAGGAGCAGTTTTTGTTTGCTTTGAGATGTGATCTTGCTTAGTGATTAACATGTTTGCCAAAAGGCCAGTGTAGCTGGTCGGAATTTCATTATCTAAATATGTGGGATTTATGGCTTTAAATTATTTTTAAACACACACACCTAAATATATGATTTATGTCGGGAATAGGGATTTCACATGTTGTAATTATAAAGTAGTCTTAGCATCTTTAGTTCGTAATTTAGCGTGATCTTATTTTTTAAGCTTAACTTGGGGAAAAGTGAAAAAATCTGGGAATGATGAGTTATACTTTTAGACACTTAATTGTGCTTTTTGTTCTATGATCCCTAAAGTTACCAAATTTTCGAGGTAATGTAAAGAATAACATTATGTCAAATAAGTTGTAAGTTAGGTAGTTAATTTTCAAGAAAAATCATAAAAGAGAAAAATCTTTTAGAAAATGGAACGTCAGGGGTGTTTTATAAATTGTGATCTCTTATCTCTCTCACAAAAATCTTTGCTACTTTTCAATGGTTTAGTTTGGGAAATTTTCGAGATATTTCGGTTTATAAAGGCATGTGATATTGCGTGGGACACCACAATCGTTTAGTTTGGGGAATATTGATAAGTGTAAAATACAATAATCCATTTAATGCTTTAAAAAGTAGCCCAAATAAACCCAAAAAAAGACCACAAAATAGCAAAAATATGCTTGTATTTGTGTTTTGTGTAGTGTGCAGGTATGTATAAGTTCAAAAATCACAAGAAAAACAGTCCAAAAACGGGCAAGACGGGCACACGAAACAGAAAAAGGTGTTCCAATAATGAGCTAATAAAGATTCAAAGCCGAAGCTCAGAAAGAAGAAAACAGTCAAGCTCAGTCAAATCTAGTCAAAAGATAGTCAATAAAAGTCAACAAAGCCCAAAAAACCCTAGCCTATGTCTCTTTTACAACAACCACAAGGGCTAAAACTTGATTTTCGAAAGTTATTTAATAACTAGAAATAGTAAAAAGGAGGACAAGGCATTGTGTAATTATCCCCAATCCTATAACAGTTTTAACTGTCTAAAAATAGGCGCGAAACCTAGTTACTATTCACCCATCGTCCCACCTTTCACCCCCAGGGTAAATCAAAGGGGTTTTCCAAATTAAAGGGTGCTTAGGTCAATTCATGAGCTCTCTAACACAAATGAAGGACAAATCTGTCTTTATCAAGGGATTATTAACCCTCTCCTAATCAAGGCCCCGTCAATACAATGGTGAAAGCACAATGGAATGTGGCGGGTTTTTGAGCAAAAACATCACTAAAGAAGCACAATGCCACCCAAAAGAGAATGACTGCTCGGCAATCTAAGGTTGTCACAAATCAATCCAACAGCCAACTAATAGAAGCTCAAATGATTAAAAGAAATGTATTGGTTGAGATTGAAAGTTTAGGAGGGCAAAGGGCAAAAGAAGGCATAGAAGGATCCAAGGCGGCCTATAAATAGGCCTACTTCATCACACAACACCATCTAGTTTTGTAGTAATTTTTTTAGTCTAGCTTAATTTCGTAACTTTTACTTAATGGTTGTGTAATTTTTTTTAGCATTGTAATCTAGTATTCTTCTAATTATGAAAATTCAGTTTTAAGCTTTTTAAATCTCACTCTTAAGCTCTCAAATCATTAAGCTATTTCTCCAATAAGCCTGTCATATGCTCATTTAAAGCTCTCTTTCAGTTATAAGCCTAAAAATAGTGCTTCTTGAATTCAGAATTAATTTACTTAAAACCTTAAATCAGTTTAAACTTAATTTATCATGGATCCTATTTGGATATGAGCTTATTGGGTAGGGGATCTTAACTGGAAGAGATCCTAAGGACCTTTTCCTAGCTTATTAATAAGCTAGGGAAGCTTGTAGATGCCTTTATTGGTCCTCTTGTTTAAGTAGGGAGTTTGTAAGTTTCTTTTTCATTTCCTTTATTCTAGCTTTAAATAATGATATCATTGCTTTTCTATTTTAGATCTGTTTATTTACTACCTTTGGCTTATTTTTTAGTTGAGTAAAGTTAGGACTTTAGGTTTTTGTTAAATTCAAGTTAGAAGTAATCTAGATATAGCTTAATATGGTTTAGGTTTTAGTTTTTCAATTTTCTGCTTTATCCATATTTTAGCTTTATTTAGCTGTAAAAAAAAGAAATATGCCAATCAGCATTACTAAGTTAGTTTGTAATGCTGATATTCAAATCCCTATTTAAGCCAGTAATTATAGGATTTAATAGGCTTATCATTTAGCTTCATATAGTGACGTTATAGCTTGAATATTTATTAGGATTTAAATCTCATTTTCTAGCTTATTTACCTAGCTTATTTTTGTTGTTCAAAAGTCTTTCAAAAAAACATAAAAAACAAAGAAACAGTAGGAAACTTAAGTAGAATCTTAATTTGTTAATTTAGCTTATAAGTCTAGATTTTATAGCTTATATAGATAGATTATAAGTAGTTTAATAAGTCCTTAAAGTTTTAGAGTCCAGTGTAGCTTTTTAAGGTTTTTAGCTTAATTAGATTTTTGCTTATTGCTTTTGTTTTCTGAGTTTGCCTAGTTCATGATTAATTTTAGTAGCTTAAAAAGGTTTCTAGCTCTATTTTCTTTTCTTAATTAGCTTAAGTAGTATAAGCTAATTTGAACGTTCTTTCCTTTCTCATTTAATTAATTTTGAGTCTTT
This sequence comes from Tanacetum coccineum, assembly GCA_026074375.1. Lineage (NCBI taxonomy): Eukaryota > Viridiplantae > Streptophyta > Magnoliopsida > Asterales > Asteraceae > Tanacetum > Tanacetum coccineum. The sequence continues at coordinate 56,572 of BQNB010016321.1, forward strand.
TATAGCTTATTTTCTAAAGCAAGTGTTAAGGCTCCTTTCTGAGGTCAGTTTAGAAATAAGCTTCTTATTGAGTTTATTGTTATTTTCAGCCCATTAGCTTTTATTAATTTTATTCCTACTAGCTCCTTTACAAACTTTTGCTCTTTCCAAGTTTTTAGTGAGAAGAACTTTTAGGTATTTGAGCATTATACTTTGAACTTTGGTTATTTTCGGGTTAGGACCTCAGAGAGGGACCCTTCATGTAATTTTCCTGTTTTAGTGTTTGTTTCTCAGTTAAACCTTTCCCTGTTAAATGTTTGCCCGTTAAATGTTTTAGCCCCGTTAGCCCTTAAGTCTTTTTCACAGTTAGTCCCTAAGTTAGTTTTTAATTAGTTTTATTTAGTTTTAATTAATAATTAGGGTTAGTTTTAATTAGTTTAATTAAACTTTTATAAAAAGATAAAAATTAGGGCTTTTATTTTTAGAAAATTTCTACACATTCTCTTTAATTAGTGTAATTTTTGCAAAATTTTAGGACTTTATTTTTAAGAGTTTTATAGTTTTTAATTAGTTCAAAATTTAGAAAAATCATATCTTTTAATCTAAAAAGCCAAAAAAAAAAGAAAAAAATGTTTTTCTTTTTACTAAAATTTTCTTTTGTCCTATCCTAGGTTAATAATTTTAGTTAGGGGTTAAAATTAGATTACTTGTTTATTTGTCGTGATTTAATTGTTTCCCGTATTAGTTCAATTTTTTTTTTTTGAACGGCAAATTGAAATTAATAAAAAAACTAGCAAGAAGCTAGAAAATTACAAGGATATGGATTTAGGACATTTCATCCAGGAAATCCAATCAATATTGTTTTTACATCTATTGGAACACCAAGTAAACGAGTACGAAACAATATCATCAAAAAGAAGCTCCATACGCGGATGAGAAGATCCAAAAAGCACTTGGTTGTGGAATTTCCAAATCATCACCACATAACTTAAATGACCCCTTCTAGAATTTCCTTTTGAGCTTTAGAAAATCACGAGTAGTTAAGTAGTTTTAGTAGTTTTGAACCAAGCAATCCATTCTATTCTTCGTAACAAGAAAAATCATGTATTATCAATTTCCCACCATCGAGCAAAAATTTTACGCCATAAAGTCAGAGCTAATTACAAGGAGTAGAAAAGATAGCGAGCTTGATTCTCCCAGCATAATCCAACAATTTGGGCATTATAATAGAAGGAATATCAATCCACACGATGTGAAGGTTAAGTCCTCGGGGGGCGAGCTATATCCAATACTAAATTTCCACGCTTTAAATATTTACCTCCTTTATTGGATCACTGTCACCCATTCTAGTAAGTCCACCAACAAAAGGTTAAAAGAATACTCATCAATAAATGTTTCTCTAGCGAGGTTGAATTTTGTGAACAAAAAAACTCCCAGAAGATTCCAAGAATGCCATGCCCATCGATCATTGGAAGGGAGAAAAAAAAATGTTTTTCTTTTTCCTAAAATTTTCTTTTATCCTAATTTAGGTTTAGAATTTTAGTTTACAATTTTAGGGGTTAAATTTAGTTTTCTTGTTTATTTGTCGCGTTTTATTTGTTTCCCGTATTAGTTTAATTGTTCTTAATTGTCCATTTTAATTGTTGCTTTAGATAATCAAATCATCCATTTGCTTATTCAAATCAGAATCCAAGTTTAAACGAGGTTTCAATTTCACTAGTCATTGGGAATAACGACCCGGGTGATCATACTTACCCGGTTTAATATACGTATTATATATTATATTATATATATTTTTGAGAGTGAATTTTTCTTAGGGAATTTTCTTAATTGCTCTTTGAAGTATAATATTTTATAAATATTCTACGTGTATAAAACTTGCAATCAGATATCATAGATAATTCATATCAAATAAGTATATATGATTTATTTAAAAGTCATGGTATGATTCATAATGATGAAGACGGAGATGAAATATAGGACACTGAATGAATATAAATCGAGATCACCATTATATTATATCATGAACGACATGCCTTTGTACTGTACATAGTCAAAATTTGACAAGTGTTGTAATTTATACCACACACCCCGTGGCTAGGTTCTAACAAAAGCTATAACTAGTATCTAATCTAGTAGTCCGATGGTCCTTCCTAGCTGTTCTTGTGTTCATAGATTGCATTCAGAAGACTTTCCTTATCTGCTTGGTGACGAACCTGGATATCTTCGATGATTTGTTCTAGATTAGCAATCCTGAAGCGAGCCAGAGCAATCTTGTTGTTATTTCCCATTTGCTTCCTTTGAAGTTTAGTAATTTGAGCATGAGCCTTTTGAAGTTCAGCTTCCAGATTGTCGAAATCTTGTTGTATGATCACCCGGCCATTTCTGAGACCTTCTATTTTGTCTTCTATGTGTTCAATGCGGTCGAGAGAGAGTTCATCTAGATGATTCAAAATTTCCTCAATTTTCTCCTCGTGACGTTCCAGACTTGTCTTACGAGAGCTTTCTCCTATCTCAAATGCTTGAGGTAGGGCAGAAGTAGAGGAGGATGATCGGTCACGACCTCGTTTCTTAAGTGGCAATAATTCCTCAGGAAGAAAGAATTCTTGAGGATTAAACATTGGAGATAGCATTGAAGATGGAGGCACAATAATTGGTGGTGGAATAGGTGATTCTTTAGCATAATATGTATGCATGACCTTCATATAGGGGTCATCATGAAAAAGTGAAAGAGTTGGTGAAGATATTGGAACTAAACCAAATGAGTTATTTGAAGAGCTAGAATAAGTTTTTCCTGGTAAAGCTGGGACATAGTCCGGGGAAGCCGAGATATAGTCCGGAAAGTTAGAGAAAAAAGCATCCTCAATATTATAAGTAGGGTGGCTGGGAGAAGATATCGCTCAGTTAACAACCCAATGTTAAATAACATAAGTTATTTATATAATAGTATAATAGTTATGTATTTTACATACTATTCTAGAAGATGTAGGGGCACGGAGGACTTTCTTGGATTGAAAAAAAAGTAGTTATAGTTAAGGTTTCAACCTTGTTCTCTATAACCGTGGCTCTTGATACCAATCTATAACACCCTCATTTTTTTGAATTTATAGCAGCGGAAGCTTAATCTAGGGTATATTATTTCATAGTGCAACAGTCATAATCATGAAAATGACTCAAAAGAGGACATTTTTATAAAGATAAGTTATAATTCATTATTTCATCAGAGTTGTTTACAAACAGAGATCCCAAAAAATCTTACATGGATAACATAGTTTGAATTGATAACAGTTTTGCCATCTTAAAGTTCGTGCCACTCCCGCTGCCATAAGATGCCTCAGTTACCTGAGATAAACTATACTAAAAAGGTCAAACTCAAAGGTTTGAGTGAAATTCAAGGTTTATGTTAAAATCAGTTGAATACAAGTTTCATTAGTGGGTACGTTGTTATTCACCCATAAGTTTAATAATTGCGTTTGAGTACAATTATTATGGAATAGTATTTTTCCTAGAGCATGACACCGAGACCTTGAGATAATCAATAATTACAAGAAGTTTCCCAACGGGTGCCTTTGCCAAACACCCGCATAGTGATTCAAATGAAGTGCGTTTGGTTACCAGAAAGTATAGGTACACCATCAGGGAAGCTCAGTCTCAAATAGATCTATTCACAGCTATTCGCGCTTACTCCAAAGTAATTAACGGTTCATGATAGTGGGGTCTTAATGGCAAAAGTAAGGACTTAGGCAATAATATATCAGGATAGCATACAGTTGGAAAAATACTCGTATCATGATTTATAGCATGTATCCCCCTCGCGGGTTTATGAAAACATTAGAAGATTTAAAATGCGAGGCTATGAACTCACCTTAACAGGGAAATCTGATTGATGGCAAAAGTATATCAAGTGAAAGTAACGGCTTCGTCACGCAACCTGGGGTAATATGTCAAGTCTTTGTGTGATGGTTTATGTTTCAATATACTTTATAAAGTTTAACGTATACTTTGATTGTATTAAATTTATGGAAATATTGTCATCATGTTCGGGCCCTTCATAATTTCAGGAGGGTCACCTTGTAGTAAACGGTTTGAGGAGCCACGCGACACTTTAAATCGTAAATTCTGCAAACTCGTCAAAATCCGTATACCCAATGAATCATCACATGAAGCTTCCTAGTAATGTGATACGATAAAATTTTAAGTTTTTTCAAAAGTTAATCGATGATAAATTACGTTAAATATATAACGTAATTGTTTTATAATGCGTCGATTGTTGATTAATAACGATAATTGCGTCGGGTTTTAATAAAATCGAGTTTTATAATATTAATATATATTTTTCATAATTTTATATAAAAAATATTATATCGTATTTTTAAGTTTGCAAAAATGGCAATATATACCCTCGATTTATAAACTTTTAAAAGTTTAGTCCTTTTACTTATATTATAAGTATTTTTAATTTAGATCCTTCTCTCTAGTTCATCTTTTGTGTGAAATGAGTTTTCTTCACCTGGTTTATAAACTTTTACAAGTTTAGTCCTTTATATATAAAGTATATGTAATTTAAATCTTTAACTTTAGAACTTGGCAAGATAGGTCCTTATAGTTATAACTTTGGAATAATGACATTTTTAGCCCTTTTAGTTATAAATTTCAGAAAGTTATGATATATACCCCTTGCATGGAAATAATTTACAAATCAAGTCCAAAAGCCATGCAAGCTTATTTTAGGGTTCCAAATGATATTTTCAGGTTATAGCTTATTGGAATAAGCTAAAATAAGATGTTCTAACATAACAAAAGTTTATAAAAAGGATTCGTTAGCTAGAAAATCAAAACGGGTCGTTTTTAGAGTTTTAATCAAAAACGCATAGGTTTGAGGATTCAAGGCTTTAACAAGAGTTAATATATGATATTAAGAGTATTATGAACATTCTAATATAGATTATAAGCTCTATTGAACACGATTTTGAGCTTACTTGAGCTAAAATGGGTCGAAATGGGGTTTTCAGGTTCGTACGCCTAGTAACGACTTCAAGGGTTCTTTTCTCTTGATTATTGGCTTCTATTCTGAGCTTAGGGACTTCACTTGATCCTTCTTGATCTGATTTAATACTCCATTGTTGTATTTGATGAGTTTTAAGGTATGTTTGAATGGTTGCTTGGATTCGGCTATATATGGGGTGAAACAAGCCTTAGTTTCCAAGTTTACTTGATGTAATGGATCTAGGGCTATAGATTAGTGACCAATGAAGCCTAGTGGTGAGTCTTGAGAGCTAGGAACTAGATATGAAAGGTGTAAGGGTGTAGCATGGTTTCAGTTAACAAAGAGGTGACAAGGAGGTGATTTTGCAACTTGGTAGCCAAGAGAGGTGAATAAGGTGCTTGTAAGGTGCTAGGGTGGCTTCTAGGTGATGTCATGGTGATGCAAGGGAGGTGATTGAGGTGCTTGATAGCTTAAAAATGGGTCAAAAAGAAAGAAAAGGGTGCCAGGTTTGGTTTAGGGTTTCGGGTTAGGATTTTTGGTTTTACTTCATGGAATAGGGTTAGGATTAGGGATAGATTAGGGTTTAGGATTAAGATTAGTGTTAGTATTAGGGTTTAGATTTAGGGTTTAGAAGTCATGCATTAAGTGCTTGTACCTTGTGCTAAAGTGGTGGTAAAGTTTAAACATGATTTAGGAGCTTAAATGACCTAATTAGGTTTTTAGGCATGATTAGCTTGTACATTGTGCTTTAGAAAGTTGTAACTTGATTCAGGAGGGAAAAGATATTCAAATGTGGTGCATTGTACACTTGTACACATGTTTGAAGGCTTGCACATTCATTTTATATGTATACATTACATATAATTAGGGTTTTGATATAAACGTTAACGTTTAATGCTTGTTTTGAAATAACATTTTGAAAAGTACGTTAAATGAATAATGTACTTGGTAAAAATGATATTAAGATATAGACTTTACATATTAGGATGTTTACATGATATAAACATAGATATAGATGGCATTGGTAGAGGTTGCGTGAGCTCGTTTACTTTAGAGATGCAAGTTACGTTGCATAATGAGATAAAGCAAAAATTTCCCTGTAAAAAGGTGGTATATAAAGTGCATCTAATTTAATAGATGGATATTACAGTGCATCTAATTTAATAGATGGATAATTACATTGATGAAAATTGCGGGTTGTTATACTTTAGCTTGTAGCTGAGCTTTCAAATCATTATTTACAAAATATTTTGGAATTTCAAGAGCATTTTGATTATTACTTAATGAATCCTTTTGAAAAATTTCTTGATTGAGTTGCATTGTTAACTCAAAAGAAATGCAATGTTTTTCAAGTTGTGAATAACTTTTCGAAAGATCATTATATGCACTTTGTTTGTTCAAAAGCTCAGCATCAAGATTCAAAAACTTCACACAAGATTCACTACTTTGCATTTCCACATTCACATTATCAAAAACAGCAGTGGAATTCATCACACATATCATAACATCCTAAGACATAATTTTTTGTAAGAGTCAATCATTTTCAAGAAAAAAATATTTCTTTTGAATTTCAAAACACTTTTTATCTACAAAATATTGTTGAACAGCAGCTTCTATCTGGTTAAAAATTGTTTGTACTTCCGTTACCTCATTTAAAAGATCTTTATCAAAAACATTGAATATGTCTTTTAAGGTCTTACAAATGGAATTATTTTATTCAGAAAAACAGCTTTAGTGTGTTTAAATCTCCATTCCCTTTCTGTTAAAGCATCGAGTGTAATCCGCTTTTCACTACAGTGTCAAATTGGCCAAGATGGTATTTAAGCTTTTTAAGGCTTGTATTAACCAGGCTTACCTTAGAAAGTTCTCGAGGAGCCTCAATTCTGACAGGTGACGAAGCAGATCAATATTAGGGTGTGAAGTTTCTAACCAGAAAGCTTGTTCATCAGACATTTCTTGTTGTGGAACAAAACGTTTACCAAAATCTTTAGATAATCTATTTAATTTAACATAATTAATTGGAGTCATATTAACTCTTTTTTTTGCAATTGGGTCATTTTGTTTTGCAAGCATTTTTGATCGACTTGCTTCTTCCAAAATCAATGTCTCTTCATCATCAAACACAGGACTAGCAACATGTTTATCAAAAATAACACTACCATCATACAAGGTTGGTTTAAACCACTGAGCTTTCTTGAGATAAAATGGATTTTGATAACCCAGAGCTTGTTTGTGAGCATTATCATAAAAAACTTGTGGCTTTGTTAACATGTGCAATGTTTGAGCAGATTGACCCACTTTGTAAACAATATTATCTAGTTCCTTAATCTTCTTTTCTAAATCAACTTCTTTGTCTAAATACTTATTTTTTTCTTTGGATTTGTTTTTGAAAACAGTAAATGTTTGCAATAAAGATTCATTTTCTTTGATTTGATTTGAAAGATTTTGTTCAAGTGGGTCAATTTGCTGCTTAAGTGCAAGCTTTTCCTTTATCATATCATCCATTTGAGATTCAATCATTTTTTCACGTGTGCTTAAATCAACATTAAGACGTTGTTCAAAAGTTTTGACTCGTTCTTTGTATCTCTCAAGCTCAACGGTTACTGATTCATTATTCTTTTCTTGATTGGCCTTTTCCCAGTTATTAACATGATTAATCATTTGTTCTGACATTTGTTCAATCACAGATAAAATCATTGAATCTTGTTGTGCATATAAATTAGTATCTTGAACAGCTGCCAGTTGTGTTTCTTGTAAATACTGGGAGTATGGAATGATATTGCTATCACTTGTTATCTCATTATCTGAAAAATCAATAATTGGTGTTTGTTCAAAACCATGCATTGCATGTTCTGGGGGTGTGGGGGGGGGGTTGGAACTGGTGGAGTGTGTTTGCCGGGTGGCGTGTTGTGTGAAAGTTGTGTTTCTTTGTAATTTACTGGTGGAAGGGTGGTTGGGTATGTTATTTGCTATCACTTTGTTATCTTATTATCTGAAAAGAATTATCCAATAATTTGGTGTTTGTGTGTTGGTTTTGTATTTTGTTTATCTGTGTTTGTTGTTTGTTCTTAATCATTGTGTCTGGTTTGTTTTTGTTTGTTCAAAATCTGAATTGCTTGTTCACTTTTGCATTATCCTTATCTATTTTTATGATAGGTTTCGTATGAGGTTGTTAACTCTAAACTCTGAAGGAGAAACATCATACCATAGCTGGGAAAAATGATTTGGAAATAAGATTTAGCCCATAGAGATACGCACCTTCCACCTCTCCTCCTCCTCGTCCTGTCCATTAATCATTCTTTGCATTAGAGACCTTCATCAAAGTCGTTTCTTGCATTCAAGTTCCTCTGGCAGTCTCTAAATGCAGGGCTTCTGATTGCTGTGTTGCTTGTGTTGACACAGTTGGTTGGATATGGTTGTTTGTAGGTGATTATGAAAATTTGCGGACCGGCTAGGTAAAGAATACCATGGTTTTCTGAGGGGGAGGGGTGGGTGGGGGTGAGTATTAGGTTTTGCGTGGGACGGCTTAGTTATTTGTGGGGAGCTGATTTAGGTCGGGATGCTTCTGGCATTTCATTTCGCAGGGTGGGTGACCGTTTTCATGCTGACTGCATTAGTGAGCTTGAACGGGGACGCGGTGGGGGGAAGGTTGGGTTAGATTTTTCTTGTGGTTGTTTTATATATGGGACGGTTGAATGGTGGGGGGTAACGTAGAAGTGATTAAAACGGGTGCGGGCTGTTGGTGTTTAGGGTTAATAAAGTGAATGGGGGTTTGGGGGGGGGGGGGGCGTGGGGGGGGCGGGAGGGGGGGGGCGGGGTGGGCTGTGGCACTACTGTATTATTTCACCTAGTGAACTAGTTAGCATTACCCCTGATAACTCAATACCAACATAACTTTGTACCTTGGCACCTCTTCATGAAACTCTTTGTTTGTTGCAGTGTAGTAGTTATACAATGTAGTTGTAGTGGAGTAGTTAGTAAGTGTAACTTGTACGTTCTCTTGAATTGTGGCTTGGTTTTTTTTTTTTTTTGGATTAGATGAAAGTTCTAAGTTGATTTTTGCTTTTCTTGTTTTTTTTTTTTTTGTAGGAATAAACCTTGAGAAGCTTAAGAATGAACTTACAACAAGTCAGAGAAGTAAAGAAAAGCCGAGAAAAAAAAGGAAGAGGGAAAAGCCTTTGCCTTATTTAGAAAGGCAAACAAAACCACAATAAAATCAATTTCAGGGCAAATTGAGTGCTTCAGCCAACATTGCCTTTTTCTTAAACCATGCAGCATTCCTTGGCCTCTTTGGCTGAGCACATTGCCTAGCCATGTGACCTTCACCTTGATAATTATAACACTTAACCACCCTAGCCTGTCCTCCTGTATTATTTCCCCATGAACTAGTAGCATTACCCTTATAACTAATACCAACATAACTTTGTCCTTGCCTCTCCTGAACTTGTTGTGCAGTAACTTTTCCGTCTTGAATTGTGGCTTGGTTTTTTGGATTAGATGAAGTTCTAAGTTGATTTTTGCTTGAAGGGAACCTTGAAGAAGCTACAACAGTCAGAAAAGCCATTGCCTTATTAAGACAGGCAATTGGATCATCTCCTAGATTAAACACAGGAACAGCAAGACATGAGTCCATTTGAGGGAACTCAGTCAATGGTTGTGTTGAAGGTTGGGGTGAATTATAAGTAATTTATGGAAGAGGTGAGGTTTGATGATTCATTTGAGACTGATATGAATGTGATGGTGGAACGGATGAAATATTGATTTGTGTTTAAGATGGATGAGTAGGTGGATACATTGGTGAGAAAGATTGAGCAAAGTGAACTTGTGAAATCATGTTGTTTGTTTGTTGAGGAACGTGTGTAGGATTGTATTGAGAGTGATAGTTGGTAAGTTAAGGTGGTGGTTGATCGTAGTTAGCAACAAATGCAAGAGGATCTTGGTAACGTTCACGCATCAAGTGAGTTTCATTTGCATGTACCTCATGTTGTTCAAGGTATGAATACATTGATCATAGTTTGTTATATGTAAATCTCTTGCCAACTTTACATCCGTCACAAAGTTCATACTGGTGGAAGATTGTTCAGAAACTTTGTATTCACTTGAACTGCTCTCATTGACATATTGATGACATTCATGTTGTTGATAAGTTGAGCAAATCTCCAGTAGTACTGATACAGCGTTTCACCCTTCACAAAAGTAAACTTATCAAACTCGTCATACAATTTACATTCCTTTTCTTGTAATGACAATTTCGTTCCTTGCATCAAAAGCTTAACTCGATCCTAAATCTCTTTTGCAACTTTATGATGATTGATAATAGCATAGACATCCGGTGGAAGACCTTGAAGAACGATATTAGTAGCTTTGCAATCACAATCAGCTTGAATCTTTTCAGTAGCAGAAAGTTCTTCATACTTCTTTGTTCGAGTGGTACCATCTGTGTCAGTAACAGTTAGCCATATAAGTGGACAATTCTGAACTGAGTTAAGTATCATTCTCCCATTCTCCCTATTCTCCATGTAATGTTCCATACGACTTTTCCAAGAGTCATATAAAGATTTTTCCAACATGGGAGGACGGTTGTCCGCACCAGCAATGATCATAAATTCTGCTAAAGTTGTCATTTTGAATTGATTGATTAAATGAGAATAGATAACCTTTTGATACTTCGGTGATTAGAGGTTGTTGTGTTAAATTGTTGTTTGTTTTAAGTGACTTAGTCTTAAGATTACACAGGATTTTACAATTCTTGATAGAATCAAGAAAATAAGTGAATACTTCACGGGATTTTACAAATCAAAGAAAACCCGTATAAATCTCCAAGGAAATATGGTATAAGTCTCCAAAGGTAAGTATATAAATCACCTTAAGAAAACTTGTATAAATCGCCGTTTGAAAACAGGTATAAATCGCTGGATTTTTTGAGACGTATAAATCGTTGGATTTAGAAACGTATAAATCGCTGGATTGAAGACACGAATAAATCGCTGGATTTCCTCACGTATAGATCGCTAGATTGAAGACACGTATAAATCTCCAGATATACACATGTATAAATTGCCGGATCCAAACACGTATAAATCGCCGAATACAAACACGTATAAATCGCCGAATACAAGCACGTATAAATCGCCGAATTCACCTACGTATAAATCGCCGAATTCAATACGTATAAATCGCCGAATTCAAACAGTGTGTATAAAAAGCCGTCTTCAAACACTTCAAATCACTTAAAAACACAAACTATATGGATTTTAACACAAAAAAATTAAAATCAAGATTCTTGTACCCAAAACCCTTTTTCGAACTAAAAACAACAAAAGGATGAAAAATTTTGAGTTTTTCCAAAGTTTTTCTTGTACAACTCCCCTATACTAAGATAAACAAAGAAGAAAGTACTAATCTTTATGGTATAAGAGCACTTAAAAGATGAAATCTTTTGAAGTATGTTCGAACCAAACGCACGAGTAAACAAGTGAGAAAAAACACACACAAAACCTAGCTAAATCCACCCATGGCTCTTGATACCAATTGTGGAATATATGATGTATCTTATCTCACAATCAAATGATAAGAAATCTAGAGAGAGAAAGTAGGAGGATTGAACACTTAAAGAGAGAAAGGAAATATAGCAAAATTATATTAAGAAAGGAACAAGTGAACAACCAACCCTCCCCAAGGTGCGGAGAGGGGTATAAATACATCCTTATGGCCGACCATGGTCCCTTAGTGGGCTTTCCATAGGCCTTGGCCTTTCTACCTTATCTAGGTTCCAATAATTATACTACGAGCCCAACTTATGATATTTATGAAAATGACTGATACTTTCGTATTCCTAACAGGATATGTCCACCAAACTCACATAATATTCATAAGATGAATATTGGATTTCCCCACCAAACAAGAATCTTACTTTATGGATCGTCATCATCAAGTAAATCTTATAAGTGATTTTATTTACTAAATCCTTAGACTTGAGATGCAAGTATGTCTTGCATGTGTGGATAATCCTTCTTGATCTAGTATAAGTTATCCTGAAAAAGGTGACTAATAAGGGCTATTTCATAAGTGATTGTGAAGCATGATGATTTGACACTTCTAGTCAATAAAGAATTTGTTCCTTAAATAGTTGAAGAATGAAGCCACTAGGCACATCGTAGAATTCATCAGATGTGTGTATGGCCGTACCCGAAAACTCACGTAGATATGTCTCATTGATTTTAGGTAATCTTGATTAGTTACATATATGAGAAGCAGAATCGTTAAATAATGGAATGACCTTGATCCATATCCATTTTTAACACGGTATCAAAAACAAAGGGATTATAAATTCAAGAAACCACACTCGGATATTTCTGGGAGCATTGGCGTGTTGCTAGACGCTTACCAATGTTATTATATTATTTATACATGTCCAAGTGGGAGCTGTTGGAATATGTCCAAGTATAAATAATATATGTCCGAAAATCTATCCGAGCCTAATGTGACACACATGTTAATATGTAAAACAACGATTAATATATTAATGTAATATATTAGTGTTTATTGAACGATCGTTAAAAGTTTAACAAGAATTATATTATTCGTTAAAAGTTAAAGGACTATTATACAAAAACTGAATAGTAGAAGGTTGCGGTTTGCCCTTTTCTTCCTTAGGTCAGCCGAAACCCAATCCCATAGGGATTGGGAGAGCTTGCTTGCATGCCAAGCTAAGAGGGTTATAAATAGGGGTTCAAGGCTTTCATTGTCTCATAACATCAATAACCAAAACCCTAAAAAATCCCTTGGTGCTCTTTACTTGTGTTCGGCCGAATCCCACAACCCATAAAGGGTTTCGGTTTTGTTTCTTGTTACGTGCGATCGAACCCTAAACCCTTTAGGGTTTCAGTTTGCCATCAAACACCACTATCGTCGTGGTTTTTGTCTCGTGTGTTGATTGATTCAAAGACGAAGGTGATCGTTTGCTAAACACTACTAGTACTAGCATATCTCGTTGTTTGCTAAGAACGTATTGTGTGTGTCGACTTAGAGGGATTATTCTTTTGATCCTAGTGGTTTCGCGTGTTGTTATACATACGCGTATATTCAAGGCGGTGTAACGTTTATTGCTAAAAGATACACATCTTTAATCCCTTGTTAATTATGAATTCTATACGTGTTAATCTGTTGTGAATTTAACACGTTGCGGTATTATTCTTATAAGTTAGGTTGTTGTGGGATTGTGTAAAGTTTTCAACATTATTGGCAAGATGTACCATCCGACATTTTATAGCAGGGATCACAATCAGCATAATCATGTACAAGCCAAGGAGACGGTCACACCTGTCCTCATTGTCTGCTCATCGGATGATCAACGCGTGGCCTCCCCACAACCGTTGATTATCCTCATATGGTTTATCTCCAAACCCTAAATGCCTCACTATAAATAGAATGCATCTCACAACTTCATCGAGTAAGTTCATACACTCGGGCATAAACGTTGCATACAATAACACCCACATATTACAAAGATGATTTCTTTAAGTGTTACTCAAGCTTCATGTTCTCAATCATACCATCAGGTTCTTACCGTTTAACACGAGAAAACAAACAACACAACCATCCCAAATCCCTATATAAACACGTTTTACATACCATAGGTAAACAACTATCTATTAGCATATGTTACCCAATAGGAGATTGATAAAATAAGTGGATATATAAGGCTCCATCGAGTCTACGTTTGGGTTTTGGATGTGTTTGACAATAGTAGCAATAATTGTGGGCAATTACAATGAGAAATAGCCGTGAGCAATAAATATTTTTTCTATAAGAACGTTTGATAAGGTAGCGTAGTTGTAATCATGTGTAAAATGACTTAAAATAAATGTATACATATTTATATAGAAATCCCTTTAGGGTTTTGCTAAACACAACCCTATGGATTTTTGTTAAGCTTACCTTAATTAAAATATCAACTATTAATTAACATCAACCATTCCATGTTTAACAACATTCTTTATTATTATAATCATTAGTTGTGTGTGTATTATATGAAAATAATGAGTTCATTGAATGTATTTTTATACAAATGATAAGGCTTAACAAAAACCCATAGGATTGTGGTTAGCAAAACCCATCTCTTTAACCAAATAATAAAACATTCTTATGGATATGTTAATAATTTTGTATAATCTCAACTCACCAAATAATAAAACATTCTTATGGATATGCTAATAATTTTGTATAATCTCAACTCTAGTGATCCTTTAAATGCTTTTCCGTGAAGTGTTAAAAAAGCATTTTAGAAAAGAAAAAAAAGATAAACCCCGATCTACTTTTCGCTTTCTAAACCAGTATTAAAATTACAATTCATCGTTATAAAACTCTTTAAATGTTATGCGCCAACTAGGGCTGCACACAAGCTAAATTTTTATCAGAAAACCTGAGCTCGAGCTTGACTCGATTGAATCAAGCTTTTATCGAGATCAATCCCTATAAACTAGATCAAAACACATAATAAGTCGAGCTTAAACTTTCAATAGCTCGAGCTTTTATAGAGCTTTTCAAGGCTTCATGTGCATAAATATTTTGATCATACATATTTATATAAACAATACAAATGCTAATGTGAATATTGATATAATAATTAAATATTAATGGTAAAATGACTTTTTAAACTGTAACGTTTCAAAAAATTTTGTATAAGTTATTTGCTATTTACTTTATCGTGAATTTTTTGACTATGAGTTTAACTATCAAATACAAATCTATGTATATAGTCGAGCTTTTCAAGCTGAGCTCAAAACTTATTCGAATATTATTTGAATCGAGCTCGAACTTGAATGATTAAAGTTTGTTAAGCTATCGAGCGGAGCTCGAGACTACCTTGCAATTTTAGATCCAAACTGAAGCCCTATCAAGATTCGGTAGCCCTAGTACCAAGTACCAACCACATTACCACAACCTCCTATCTAAGGCCCATGTTTATGCTGGCCCATGAAATAAACCACACATAGTATATACCCTATTTGCATCACCTCACCAAAACTAGGGTTTACAATCTCACACCAAACAACACAAGCAGCAGCCGCCATCACCAGCAACAGCAACAACTAACTCCGACAGCAATCATGGTAAACCATTACTCTTAAGCTCTTTTTCTGTTGATGTTTTAATAATCATTTCTAAATTTTGATGTTTTTTTTATAATGACAGTCATTGGTTGCAAATGAAGACTTCCAGCACATTCTTCGTGTTCAGAACACAAACGTTGATGGGAAACAAAAGATCATG
>BQNB010016322.1:0-71811 GCA_026074375.1 Tanacetum coccineum
ATTGCCCTTCTAAATATTTTTCCGATTCCATAGATCCATTCAAGTTTTAAAATACAATTTATTTTAAAAATCTTGTTTAACGTTGCTCTTGATACCAATTGTGGAAAACTAGAAGGGGGGTTGAATAGTTTATCGCTTTTTAATTTAAGGTTTTAAAGTGTATATAAAAATTCTAGATTCGACTTTATGTGAATTCAACACTTGCACAATATGAACAATATACTTATCTAAACAATCAATAGGATAGTATTAGGTTTAAGAAAAAGACTCGGTCACCCCCGTATATTTTCATATTTAGCATTGCTCGTAGTTTTGTTAGTAATAGTATAATTTATGGTGTGGGCCGGGTCTTTACCCACTGTAAGCCCACACCATAGCCCATTTTAGGGGCGTTTTGTAAGAACTATTTAAACCCTCTCCACACATGGAGAGGGTGTTGGAAAAATCATTTGACACACACATCATAGTGTGTTTTTCTCTAGTTCCCTCCTAACCATCTCTCTCTCTCTAACTTTCTCTTTCTTCACCAACAATTAATTATTCTTTCACGGTTTCTTCTTGATTTAGTAAAATCCCGTAAAAGGTTATTCTTTTCTCGGTTTAAATCATAGATTTGTAAAATCCCGTGAACGTTAATTGAATTCAATCCACAACAACAATCACTTTAATCTACTTAAGATCCTTAATTTAATTTCACACATCGAATTTCAATGGAATCTTCAAATTTAAATTCAAAAGAGAGAGCTGCAACTGACGCAACGTCTCGCGAAACAAAGGCACTCCCACTGCATGGCATGGTTTGAACAGCTCGAGACACATCTTTGTGATCTCTATCTCAATAGTTCGTCTCATGTTGTTGATGCATTTAAACCAGTATTTCACTCATTCTTCGGTGAAGAGCATCAGACTTTCAGAGTGAAGATGTTTCATAATCCGGATCTATTAAGGCTACAACTTGAAAGAGATAGTCTTCTTGAGGTTAATCCAAGGACTTGTCTTGAAGCACTCCGAACATAATTCAAGGAATTTTTTACCTCGAATAGGATAAATTCATCAGAACATCTTAATCAATGTTGGCAAAAAGATTTCAAAGAATACACGCTCTATGAACCTAATACTTACAGACGTGATTTGCTCGAGACACTGGATACACTTGAGGAGGTCATTCATAGAGTTGTAATTACATATGGTAAATTACAGCTACAGTCACAAGATGTTCAGATCAATCCGGTTCAAGCAGTGGATGACAGTTTGATTGTATCGAAAAGCAGTTGGATAGAGTCAGAAAACAACAATGCACTCAGCAAATCAGTGAATGAAACTCAATTACAACAACGCGAGAGTTTGGTCACTGAGAGTACAATATTAGAGGCTAATTTAACCACGGACGTTAAAGCATTGGATGTTGGGTAAGTTATTACAGAAAGCAGCAGGACAAAGTCAGATAAGCACGATACAAGCAGCAATTCAGGGACTTATATCACACATGCTGTGGATGCAAATATCCGACCAGTAAATGACCAAGTGCCATTTGCTGAGGTACAATTGACTGCTCAACATAATGTCCTTGCTAATGTACAATAGCATACTGAGCAATCTGAACCCATATATGACACACATCTGTTGGAAAAGGTTGACATCAATACCACTCCTGATTCAACAAATATGTGTCATAGGGGAGGAGAGATTGACCAGGATGCTGAACAATATCAAGCAAAAAGTCCTTTGCTTAAGGCTGAGTTTCTCAAAACGAATGATATGGTTGAAAAAGAAGTTTATAATGAACTTTCAAACAGAGTTTTACAACTTGAAAAACATTGTATTTCACTTGAAATTTCAATTCAACAAAAGGAAGAAAATTTTCAAAGTAACAAACCATGTAAAAACCAGGATGCTCCTGAGTTTTGTGAATTTTTTGAGATAAATGATTTGAAAGCTCAGCTACAGGCCAAAACCACACTAATTTGCAACTTGAAGAATCAAATTAAAAGTGTGAAGGAAGCAAGTAATGAAGTCAAGGTTAAACATGACATTGATGTTTTGGAAACAATAAACATAGAACTTGAAAGTAGTGTGGCTAAATTACTTGCAGAGAATGAGAATTTAAATAAGGAAAATGAGCATTTAAAACAGACTTACAAAGAACTTTATGATTCTATCAAAAAGACACGAATTCAGACGAAAGATCATAATGACTCACTGATTGCTCAAGTAAATAGTAAGACTGTTGAAAATGCTGATTTAAAAGCTCAGATTCAGGAAAAGGTTTTTGCGAATGTAGCATTGAAAAACGAATTAAGAAAGTTAAAAGGAAATAGCATGGATACTAAGTTTGCAAAACCATCAATCTTGGGGAAACCGGTTTTACAACCACCCAGAAATCAATCAGTTGTTAGACAACCGAATGCGTTTAAATCTGAACCTAAAAAGACCTATTTTTTCAAAATCAAACGTTTTTTTGCCTCCCAAGTTGATGTGAATAACGATTTGCCAAAACCAGTCACTCCTCATTATTTGCCTAAAGTTAGAGAATCTATGTTTGTAAAACCTCATCATGTGATTGCATCTGGCTCATCTTGGAATAGTTCTAAAGAATTGTATGGGTCAAATGACATGCCTCATAAGTACTATCTAGAGGAAGCTAAGAAAAAGACACAAAAAAGAGATAGGAATTCAAAACCTAGTGTGATGCCTTCTGTTAAATTATAAAACATTGCTAATGGTAGTACTCCAAACCCTGGGAGCACGAATCAAACATCTAGGAGTTTGCCTACATCTAAGAGTAGTTGCGTAACAATTACGGTTGTGCCCAAAGCAGATAACTCTAGGAATTCTAGTTCTTTTTTAGATTCCAAACATTTTTTCTGTTCAACATGTCATAAATGTGTCTTTAATGCAAATCATGATGCTTGTATAACAAAACTACTTAAGGAAGTGAATTCACGTAAGGTTAAAATCCTATAAGACTAAAAACCTTAACAAACCTGTAGAATAGAAGAGTCATACTCAGAAACCTGGTAGGCAGATCTTTTCAGGACATAAGTTTTCTCCCAATAAGACTTCCGTTGTGTATGAGAAAACATCTCCTAGATCTTGTCTTAGGTGGAAACCCACGGGTAAAATTTTCACACTGTTGGTCTAAAGTGGATTCCTATAGGAAAGTTATTCGACTCTTGCACGAGCAAGGCTGATTGTAAACCCACACATGGTTCCAATGGAGATATCTTTAAAATTCATGAATGCAAACAAACTCTGGAATTAAGTGCAGGTACATCAATCAATGTTCAGAAGGAACAAAGTTTTGAGTTAAGTGCAGGTACATCTAACAATGTCAAGCCAGATAATCTCAGAGTGTGGTTGCTGAAAACGGGGATATCTCAGAAACCAGTGTTGAAGTGGATTCAAAACTGATGAAGATAATGACGTTTGAACACAACAGTTCAAGCCTCGCTACTCAAAGTCAAAGAAGTTCCTGCAGCAGACATGATAGTTACAACGTCTAAGAGAGAGTTGAAAGTCTATTCATGTAACAACCCATAAATTTCATCACTGTAATTTCCACTTATATTATATTAAATCTACTTTTTCACGGGAACATTTTTGCTTTATTCTATTATGTAACATAGTTTACATTTCTAAAGTAAACAAGCTCACGCAACTACCTATGCCATCTCTATCTATGTTTACATCAAGTAAACGTCTTAATATGTCAAGTCATTAATCTATTATCCACTATATCATGTACGTTATCTATTTAACGTAGTATTCATGACATTTTTATCAAATGAACTTTATCCGTTAACGTTTATGTCAAAACCCTAATTTTATGTAAACATTCAAAATGAATGTACAAGCAAATAAGGTAAGTGTACAAGTGATCAATGCATAAAATTCAAATATAATTTCCCTCTAAATCAATGTACAAGTCCTTAATGCACAATGTACAAAATCATGAAGCACAAATTCAAACTAAGCCATTTTCCCTCTATTTTTTTAAGAATTTCGTACCAAATATTTAAGCACAAGGTACAAGATTCTTATGCACAACATTTAACATATTTTAACACTAATCCTAACCCTAATCTACGTTCAAAATTCAAAACCCTAAACCGAACCCAAAAATAAAACCCGACACCCCTTTTTATTCATTTTTAACCCATTTTTAACTAAGCTAACATCTAAGCACCACCATGACCTCACCACCATGTCACTAGGAAGCCTCCCAAGCACCTCCATCACCACCTTGGCCACCAAGTTTTGCCTTGTCACCTCCTTGTCACCCTTGTTATGCCACGCCCTACTCCACCACCTCAACACCTTTCATAACTAACTCCTTAGTCATCCCTACTCATCCTTGGCCACCACTCCAAGTTACTTGATCCCCACTTCATGCAAACTTGGCCACCACTCTTCAAAACTTCGTCCTTACTCTTTTCCCAGCATTATATATACACGCCTACATTCACTCTTTCAAATTCACCATCCAAACTTAAACACATACTTAAAATCATGTTCTTGCCAACCTAATGAAGAGGAGAAAGAAGTAACTCAGCAAGTTGAAGCCAAGAATCAAGAGAAGGAAGGTCTTGAAGTCATTTCCAAAGTTTTTGAGTCATATCAAGCTCATACGACCCATTTATGCTCAAGTAAGCTCAAATACTCGTTCCATAAGCTCATAATCTATTTTAGAACTTTCATAAGGCTTATTATCAATAGTTAATCCTTGTTAAAAGCTTTGGAGCCCCACACCCACACTATGATTTTTTCTTAAAACCATAAGCACCCTATAAGTCATTCGAACCAAAAACCCTCATTTTTGACCCATCTACAAGTTTGTAAGTCCTCAGCATGTTCTATAAGCTTTTACTTCATTTTAGATCTTTCATTAGCTTTATTAGATCATGTGTAAGTCACTTGTTTAAGCCTTGAACCACAAACCCGTACGTTATGGTTTTCCTAAACCAAACGAACTCGTTTTGGATTTTTAAGCTCATAAGCTCTTTTCATAAGCTTCAAGCTCGTAAAACTTATATACTCTAACTTATTTTAGCTTATTATAAAAATCTATAACCTGTAAATTACTTTCTATATTGAAAAATATCAATATTATGGTTTTTGGACTTGTTACGCAAAACATTTCATGCAAAGGGATATATATTGTAAATTCTTGAAACTTATAACTAGAGGGGCTGAAAATGTAATTATCCTAAAGTTAAACTTCAGGGGTTGTTTTGTCATACTTGAAAGTTAAAGGTTTAAAGATTTTAAAAGTTATATTAAAAGGATTAACTTTGTAAATATATTTTATAAGACTCGATTTTATTAAAGCCCGACACATTTGTCATTATCATTCATCGATCGAAATGTTATAAAATAATTATGTTATAAATATAACCTAATTTATCATCTGCTAGCTTTTGAAGAAACCTAAAATGATAAAATCTTATCATTTAATCTATAACGTATCACGTTACTAGGGAGTTTCATGTGAGGGGTTTCATTTGGGTATACGTTTTGACGAGTTTGCTGGATTTACGATTTAAAGTGTCCTGGCTCCTCAAACGTTTACTGCATGACCTCTGAATTATGATAGCCCGAACAGTGATACAATATTTCCATAAATTAATAAATCAAAGTAAGATGTATGTTAAACTTTATAAAGTTTTGAAAACATAAACAATCACACTAAGACTTGACATATTACCCTCAGGTTACGTGACGAGGCCGTTACTTTCATTTCATATACTTTTGCCATCAATCAGATTTCCCTGTTAAGGTGAGTTCATAGCCTCGCATTTTAAATCTTTTGAATACTTTATAAACCCGCGAGGGGGATACATGCTTAAACCATGAATGCAAGTGTTTTTCCAACTGTATGCTATCCAGATATATTATTGCCTAAGTACCTTCCAGTGCCACTATTTCCATATCATGAAACATTAATTACTTGCGAGTAAACGCAAATATTGTGGATAGATCTATTGGGGGTGACGACTCCCGTTGGTATACCCGTTCATGGGGTAACCAAACGCACTATATTTGACTTAATGGGTAACCTTGGCAAGTTACCTTTCCACAGGGACATTTGTTCCTCAACCAATGTCACTACGGTGATTTCCATGTTAACGTATTGATGTCATGAGCTTAGGGCAATAATACTGTTTTCTATGATAATTGTACTCATTGCAATTATTACTATCTATGGGTGTATAACAACGTAACCCACTGTCTATGATGACTTGTATTCAACTATTTATCATAAACCTATGAATTTCACTCAACCATTGTGTTGACCTTTTTAGCATGTTTATCTCAGGTAATTGAGCAACTTATGGCACGAAGTGGCACGGACTTGAAGATGGCTAAATTGTTATCATTCAAACTTTATGTTTCTAGATTTTGGGACCTCTTTTTGTAAAAACTCTGATGAATAAATAAATGATAACAAAATTTTCCAAAACGTCTCTTTATGAGTCGTTTTCTATGATTATGTCTGTTGATCCATGAAGTAATACCCCAGATTAGCTTCCGCTGCTATATGTCAAAAATGGGGGTGTTACAGATTGGTATCAGAGCTCATGGTTATAGAGAACAAGGGTAAAACCTAAACTATAACTACTTTTTCCATCCAAGAAAGTCCTCCGTACCACTACAGTTTCCAGAATAGTATGTGTAAGAAATTTCCATGGCAGATAATACACTACTATTATATTATATATAAATAACTTATGTTATTTCCACTAGGTTGTTATATATTCATGTCATTTTACCCCCATCCTATTATTATTCTATCTGATTCCGATGTTGAGGATACTTTTTCCTCTACACACTCTCCTGACTATATCCCGGCTTCACCGAACTATTTCCCAGCCTCACCGGGAAACACCTCTCCTAACTTTTCAGATGATTTAACTAATGATCTTTTAGCCTCACTAGCCCTCTCACCTTCTTATGATGACCCATATATAAAGGTCATGTAAGCATATGATGCTACTGATAATGAATTACCACAAGCTCCTATTGCTCCACCGACTATTTTGCCTCCATCTCTAGTGTTATCACTATCACCAATGTTTGATTTCCCAATATTTCTTTCCTCCCGAGAAGATTTCACCACCTAAAGACGGTGAGACACCTGTTAAATCACCCATTCCAATATCTCCATCTTCATCAGTAGGATCTTCATCACCGGTTCGGTCAACTACACCACCACCAGACTATCCCTTTGATAAGCCTATCTTCGCAGAGTTAGATAACTCATTATGGATCATACCGCAACTACTCGGAAGTGAACCAGTCCTCGAGAAACCTAATAAGTCAGATGCTTGTTAGAGTGTTCATCTCTGGAAGTCTTAGATTCTAAAATTTTCTATTATATCCTGCAATGTAATATCAAAGAATGATCACAAGTCTTTGTATCATAATTTTTATACCTTAACTTGTGATATGACTATATCGTTTTATGATTTCTTATTCTGTGTTGTCTTGTATATGTTGATAGATGCCTCATAAGAGAACATCAACATTTGCAGCACCAGCTATGACTCAGGCTGCCATCCGGCAACTAGTTGCTAATAGTATTGTTGTTGCTCTAGAATCACAAGCTGTAACCATGGCAAGTACTGACAATCCAAATAGGAATATTAGACTAAGAGAAACTCCTGTAGCAAGGAAATGCACTTACAAGGAATTTATGAGTTGCCAACCTTTCTACTTCAATGGTACGGAATGAGCTGTTGGTCTCATTCGTTGGTTTGAACAAACTGAATCGGTATTTTCTCGTAGCAACTGTACCGAGGACTGCAAAGTGAAATTTGCTACTGGTACTCTCACCGAGGATGCCTTGTCCTAGTGGAATTCCTATGCCAAACCTATTGGAATAGAGCAGGCCGAAAAGATAGCCTGGACTGAGTTGAAAAGGCTCTTGGCCAATAAGTATTGCCCTCAAACTGAAGTCAAGAAAATGATACTCCGACTTTACTAGACTATTTCCCAGTCTCACTGGGAAACATCTCTCTTGATCCTTCAGATAATTTATCTAAGTATCTTTTGGCCTCGCTAACCATCTCACCTTTTCACGATTCCATATATGCAAGCATATAATGCCTTAGCAAAATGCACCTAAGCCTACCCATCACAAGCTCCTATTGATCCACCGCCTGTTTTGCCTCTATCTCCAGTATTACCACTATCACCAATGTTTGATTCCCGAGATTTCTTTCCTCCTAAAGAGATTCCACCACCTAAAGACACTGAGACTCCTGTTGAATCACCCATTCCAATATCTCCATCTTCATCAGTAGGATCTTCATCACCGGTTAGGTCAACTACACCACCACCAGATTATCCCTTTGATGAGTCTATCTTTGCAGAGTTAGATAACTCATTATGGATCATACCACGACCACTAGGAAGTGAACCAGTCCCCGAGGAATCTAATGAGTCAGATGCTTGTTTAAGTGTTCATTCCTGGAAATCTTAAATTCCAAAAATTTTCTGTTATATCCTGCAATGTAATACCAAAGGATGTGTATTACTTTGTTAGAACTTGTATCAAAATAAGAATCCATACAATATGTCAAATGATTTCAATACCACTATGTATGAAAATTTTGACAATGACTTGTGATATCATTCTTATTTTATGTTGTCTTGTAAATGTTGATAGAATGGCTCCCAAGAGGACATCAACATCTGCAACACCACCCATGACTCAGGCTGCCATTAAGAAACTAGTTGCTGATAGTGTTGCCGCAGATCTGGAAGCAGAAGCTGCAACAATGGCAAGTACTAGTAATCCCAACAGGAACACCGGACCTGCTGGAACTCCTATAACAAAAACGGGAAACTATAAAGAGTTCATAAGCTGTCAACCTTTCTACTTCAATGGTATGGAAAGAGCAGTTGGCCTCATTTGCTGGTTTGAATGGACCAAATCAGTATTTCTCGTAGCAAATGTGCCAAGGAAAACAAAGTGACATTTGCTACTGGTAGCCTGACTGATGATGCCTTGTCCTTGTGGAATGCGTACGCGCAACCTATTGGAATAGAACAAGCAAATAAGATCACTTGGACGGAATTGAAAAGGCTCTTAACAAATAAGTATTGTCCTCGAACTGAAGTGATGAATTTTACAATCTGACTGTAAAAGGAGATGATCTTAAAACTCACATTAGAAGATTCCATGAATTAGCAGTCTTATGCCCAAACATGGTGCCAAACACAGAGAAACTGCATGTGAAGCATTCAATCGAGATTACCAGAGTATTGAATGAAATGTTAACCGCTTCAAAGCTCAAACTTGGAGAAAGCCATTTACACACACCCAGAGGTTAATGGATCACGTACCAAGGCACAATTCTTGCAGGAAACAAATGAATCACAAAACAAAAGTTGAATGATAGAAGAACCTTTTCAACAACAACACAACGCAAAAACGACGAAACCACAACAATGACAACCACAACATGAAACACCACCACAACATAATAGCAGTGACAAGAAAACCTTCAGGGCCTAAAGCTGCAACCCCACCTAAAAACCTTGGGATATGTTAGGTACCCCATCCTTAATTAAGCAATGCACTCTACATCACATAGGACCTTGTACTGGCAGATGTCAAACTTGTAACAAAGTGGACCATCAGACCAGGAACTGCGGAAACAAAGGACCCTTGAACTACTAGATTAGATTCTAGTTATAGTTTTTGTTTAGAACCTAACCACGGGATGTGTGGTATAAATAACAACACTTGTCAAATTTTAACTATGTAAAATATGAATTCGAAGTTGTTTCCTGATATAATACAATTATAATCCTTTAAACCTCGCTATTTCATAATACCGTTATTCAGGGTGCAACTCTGACCTTGTTAAACCAACCTTTCAAAATTCATCTTATGCCGTTTAAACTAGGTAGTTTCGACATTGTCATCGGTATGGATTGGTTATCCAAGTATCATGCTAGCATCATCTGTGACGAGAAAGTCGTCCATATCCCAATCGATGGTAAAACTTTAATCATCCGAGGTTATCGAAGTAAAACTCGACTAAGCCTCATATCCTGTATAAAACCACAAGGAATAATATCCAGTTGATGTTAAGTTTTCATAGCTCAAGTAATAGAGAAGAAATATGATGAAAAACGACTAGAAGACAAACCAGTAGTCAGAGAATTCCTAGAAGTTTTTCCCAAAGATCTACCTGGCCTACCCCCAGTTCACCAAGTAGAATTTCAAATTGATTTAATTCCAGGAGCGGCACCAGTAGCCTGAGCACCATATAGATTAGCTCCTTCAGAAATGCAGGAACTATCTAACCAACTTCAAGAGTTGGCAGACCGAGGTTTTATCCAACCAAGAACTTCGCCTTAGGGAGCTCCTGTCTTATTTGTTAAAAACAATGACGGATCTTTTAGAATGTGTATCGATTACCGGGAGTTAAATAAACATACTGTAAATAATCATTACCCATTACCCAGGATCGATGACTTATATTCAACCAACTTCAAGGATCGAATGTTTACTCGAAATATTCGTACTGAAGATCAGGTTATCATCAACTGAGAGTAAGGAATGAAGATATTCCCAAGACTGCTTTCAGAACAAGGTACGGACACTATAAATTTCAAGTGATGCCATTTGGTTTAACTAACACAACTATTGTATTCATGGATCTCATGAATCGTGTGTGCAAACCATACTTGGATAAATCTGTGAGAGTGTTCATCGATGATATTCTCATCTACTCTCGTAAACAAAGAAGAACAGGCAGACCATCTAGAATAATTTAGGAATAAATTAGAAGTAGAGAATTGTAGGGACCAAATTCTACTACAAATTGATTTATTGATCAGAACGTGGCAATTTAATGTCCCTTATTCTTCTCAGATTTTGGGAAAATCATACCACCAAGGAAACATCTTCTACTTAACACCATTTTGATATCATGTTTTATGCTTAAATAGGATGATTTATAATCATCTTATTGAAATGAATAGACGTCTTCTTCGATTTGAAACAGGAAACTTATAAACCACTAAACTAAAAAATTTATAAATTCTTAGTTACAAGATTGGACGCAAGAAGTTTTGTTTTTAAATGACAAATAATAAAATAGAGTAGGCTTAAGTGTATTGACATTCGTCAAACAATTCTCTTCGAATCCGTTTGGTACAAATAATTTATTTTGTTCATTAAATCATTATCGGTCTATTACCACCATATCAAAATAGTCTCTATACTTCTTTTGATTTGTAAATTGTTCACTCGATTATTTACAAACATCACTCCATCATTTAACTAAATCTCAGGACGTATAACAACCCGTAATTTTCATCAATGTAATTATCAATCTATTAAATTAGATGCACTGTAATATTCATCTATTATATATACCACCTTTTTACAGGGAAATTTTTGCTTTATCTCATTATGCAACGTAACTTGCATCTCTAAAGTAAACGAGCTCACGCAACCTCTACCAATGCCATCTATATCTATGTTTATATCATGTAAACATCCTAATATGTCAAGTCAATGTTCTAATATCATTTTTACCAAGTACATTATCCATTTAACATACCATTTGCAACGTTATATCAAAACAGACTTTATTCATTAACATTTATATCAAAAACCTAATTATATGTAATGTATACATATAAAATGAATATACAATCCTTTAAGCATGTGTACAAGTGTACAATGCATAACATTTGAATATCTTTTCCCTCCTAAATCAAGTTACAACTTTCTAAAGCCCAATGTACAAGTCAATAATGCAAGAAAACCAAACTAGGTCATTTTACCTCCTAAATCACTTTAGTTTCTTACTACCACTTTAGCACAAGGTACAAACACTTAATTCATGACTTTTAAACCTTAAACCTAAACCCTAAGTCATCCTAAAACCCTAATCTTAATCATAAACCATAATCTTAAACCTTAAGTTGTCCTAAACCCTCACCCTAACTTGAACTAAAACCAAAAATTCTAACCCGAAACCAAAATACAACCCGACACCCTTTTTCTTTCATTTTTGATCCATTTACACCTAAGCTAGCACCCAAACACCTCAAGCACCTCGATGACTAACCTACTACTACCCCAAGCAGCCTAGCAACCACCTCCATCACCTCCTTGTAAACTACTTGCACTACAAACACTTCCTTGTTACCTCTTGTTAACCACACCCTTTACCACCACCTTACACCTTTCTATACTACTTCTTAGCTCTCATGACTCACCCTAGATACTCCTTGGTCATGAATCAATAGCCCTTGGCTACTACACCAAGTTTACTTGGTACCTACTTTATTAAACTTGGTCCTTAAGTCATTCCTAGCCCTATATATACTCGCATAAACATACACTCTCCATTCATCCATTAAACTCTCAACCAAGCTCAAAACAAGTTCTAACCAAGCCAAGGAAGAAGTAGAAGGTCCCTAAGATCAGAATAGAAGCTAAGAACCAAGAAGAAGAAGCCTTGAAACCTATTTCCTAGGCGTACGACCCCAAAACCCTCATTTTGACCTGTATAAGCTCAAGTGAGCTCAAAATCTTATTCCATAGGCTTATAATCTGTTTTAAATCTTTCATAAGGTTTGTAAGATCATATGTTAACTCTTGTTTGATCCCTTGAACCATAAACCCATGCGTTTTTGGTTTTCCTAAACCAAACGCACCCATTTTAGATTTTTAAGCTCATAAGCCCCTTCCATAAGCTATAAGCTCATAAAATCTACTTATTTTAGCTTATTCTAATAATTCATAAGCTGCAAAACTCTTTTGGATTTCAAAAATATCAAAATTATGAATTTTGGACTCGATTTGTAAATATTTTCATGCATAGGGGTAAAAATAGTCGAAACTTTCAGAAATTTATTACAAGAGGGTGGATGTAAATGTCATATTCCAAAGTTATATCCATTTGATGGGCTGTTATTTTGCCAAGTTTGGTAACGTTAGAAGGTTTAAATTATATACACTTACTATATAAAGACTAAACTTGTAAAGTAAATAAATCAAGGGTATTTATTGCCATTTTCGCAAACTTAAAAATATAAAATATAATATTTTTATATAAATTATAAAATTATATATTAATATTATAAAACTCGATTTTATTAAAACCCGATACATTTATCGCTATTAATCAACGATCGACGCATTATAAATCAATTACGTTATATATCTAACATAATTTATCATCGACTAGCTTTTGAAGAAACTTAAAATCTTATCGTATCACGTTACTAGGGAATTTCATGTGAGGAGTTCCATTTGGGTATTTGTTTTGAGGAGTTTGCTGGGTTTACAATTTAATGTACCCTGACTCCACAAACGATACTACATGGCCTCTGAATTATGATGGCCTGAACAGTGATACAATATTTCCATAAATTAATAAATTAAAGTAATACGTTAAACTTTATAAAGTTTTGAAATATAAACCATCACACTAAGACTTGACATATTACCCCAAGTTGCGTGACGTAACTGTTACTTTTACTTAATATACTTTTGCCATCAATCAGATTTCCCTTGTTAAGGTGAGTTCATGGCCTCGCATTTCACTCTTTTAAATGTTTCATAAACCCACGAGGGGGATACGTGCTTAAACCATGAATGCAAGTGTTTTTCCAACTTTATTCTATCCTAAATTATTATTGCCTAAGTTACCTTTACTGCCAATATTTCTTAATCATGAACCATTAATTACTTGCGAGTAAACGTGAATATTGTAGATAGATCTATCGAGGTGTGACGACTCCCGTTGCTGTGCCTATACTTTTGGTACCAATAGCACTATATTTGATTATAATGGGTAACTTTGGAAAGTTACCTTTCCACGAGGACATTTATTCCTCACTAATGTCAGTGAGGTAATTTCCATGTTAATGTTTAGTTGCATGAGCTTAGGGCAATAATACTGTTTTCCATAATAATTGTATATGCAATTGTTACAAACTATGTGTGTATAACAATGTAACCCATTATGACTTGTATTCAAACTATTTATCATAAACCTATGAATTTCACTCAACCTTTGTGTTGACCTTTTTAGCATGTTTATCTCAAGTAATTGAGCAACCAATAGTACGGAGTGGCATTGGACTTGAGGACATCCAAACTTGTTATCATTCAAACTTTATGTTTTCATGTAGATTTTGGGACCTCTATTTTTGTAAAACTCTCATTATATTGAATGATAAATAAATTTTCTAAAACGTCTCTTTATGAGTCATTTTCTATGATTATGTCTGTTGATCTATGAAGTAATACCCCAGATTAGCTTCCGCTGCTATGTGTGTGATACCAATCTGTAACACCCCCATTTTGACAAATATAGCAGCAGAAGCTAATCTAGGGTATTACTTCATAGTACAACAACCATAATCATATAAAACGAATAGTAAGGAAGCATTTTGGAAAATTTAGTTATCCTTCATTTATTCATCAGAGTTTTACAAAAGACAGATCCCAAAATCTAAAAACTTAAAGTTTGAATGATAACAATTTAGCCATATTAAATTCTGTGCCACACCATGCCATAAGTTGCTCAATTTCCTGAGATAAACATGCTAAAAAGGTCAACACAATGGTTGAGTGAAATTCATAGGTTTATGATAAACAGTTTGAATACAAGTTCAATAGTAGGTTACGTTGTTATTTGCATATACAATTATCATGGAAAAACAATATTATTGCCCTAAGCTCATGCAACCAAACATTAACATGGAAATCACTTTAGTGACATTGGTGAGGAATAAATATCCTCGTGGAAAGGAAACTTGCCAAAGTTACCCATTATTATCAAATATAGTGCTATGTTGCTCAATTACCTAAGATAAACATGCTAAAAAGATCAACACAATGGTTGAGTGAAATTCATAGGTTTATGATAAATAGTTTGAATACAAGTCATCATAACAGTGGGTTACGTTGTTATACACCCATAATAGTAATAATTGCAATGTAGATACAATTATCATAGAAAACAGTATTATTGCCCTAAGCTCATGACACCGAAGCCTTGAGATAATCAATAATCACAAGTAGTTGCCCCAACGGGTGCCTTTGCCAAACACCCGCATAGTTTATTCAAATGAAGTGCGTTTGGTTACCAAAAGTACAGGTATACCAACGGGGGAGTTCAGTCCCAAATAGATCTATTCACAGCATTCGCGCTTACTCCGAAGAGTAATTAACGGTTCATGATAGTGGGGTCTTAATGGCAAAAGTAGGGACTTAGGCAATAATGCATCAGGATAGCATATAGTTGGAAAAACACTTGTATTCATGGTTTATAGCATGTATCCCCCTCGCGGGTTTATAAAACATTTAAAAGATTAAAATGCGAGGCTATGAACTCACCTTAACAGGGAAATCTGATTGATGGCAAAAGTATATCAGTTGAAAGTAACGGCCTTGTCACGCAACCTGGGTAATATGTCAAGTCTTAGTTTGATTGTTTATCTTTCAAAACTTCATGAAGTTTAACATTTGATTTATTAATTTATGGAAATATTGTATCACTGTTCGGGCCATCATAATTCAGAGGTCATGTAGTAAACGTTTGAGGAGCCAGGACACTTTAAATCGTAAATCCAGCAAACTCGTCAAAACGTATACCCAAATGAAACCCCTCACATGAAGCTCCCTAGTAACGTGATACGTTATAGTTTTAAGTTTTCTTCAAAAGCTAGTCGATGATAAATTACGTTAATTATATAACGTAATTGTTTTATAATGCGTCGATCGATGATTAATAATGATAAATGTGTCGGGTTTTAATAAAATCAAGTCTTATAATATTTATATATATTAATATAAAAATATCACATTTTATATTTTTATGTTTGCAAAAATGACAATATATACCCTTGATTTATAAACTTTTATATATTTAGCCCTTTATATATAAAGTATATATAATTTAAACCTTTAACTTTAAAACTTGCCAAAATAGGCCCTCATAGTTATTACTTTGGAATAATGACATTTTCAGCCCCTCTAGTTATAAATTTCAGAAAGTTACGATATATACCCCTTTGCTTGAAAACATTTGCAAATTAAGTCCAAAATCCATAATTTTGATATTTTTGAAATCCAAAAGAGTTTTACAGGTTATGGCTTATTAGAATAAGATAAAATAAGTAGAGTTTACGAGCCTATAGTTTATGGAAAGGGCGTATGAGCTTAAAAACATAAAATGGGTGCGTATGGTTTAGGAAAACCAAAAACGCATGGGTTTGTGATTTAAAGGATCAAACAAAAGTTTATATAGGATCTTATAGAGGTTATGAAAGATTTAAAACATATTATGAGCTTATGGAACAAGGAGAGGCCATACAATCTTGAAAACGGGTCAAAAAGGAGGGTTTTTAGGTTCATATGACTTGGTGATGAGTTCTAAGGCTTTTCCTTCGTTCTTCTTAGCTTCTAATCTGATCTAGGGACCTTCTACTTCTTCCTTGGCTTGGCTAGAACTTGTTTTGAGCTTAGTTGAGAGTTTAATGGATCAATTAAGAGTGTGTGTTTGGTTTGGCTTTATATAGGCAAGAAAGGACTTGGTGCCTAAGTTTTCTTGGTGTGGTGGCTAAGTTTACTTGGAGTAGTAGCCAAGGAGCAGCTAGGGGTGACTAAAGAGCTTAGTAAAATAGTATAGCAAGGTGTTGTATGGTGGTAAAGGGTTTTGGCTTACATAGGGTGACGTGTGAGACTTGGTGACCAATGGAGGTGATAGAGGTGCTTGTAAGGTGGTAGGGTGGTTGCTTAAGGTTCTATGTAGGCTAGCAAGGTGGTGACAAGGAGTGGTGGTAGTGTGCTTGCTTAATTTTTAGGTTAGAACTATTTTTAGGAATTAGGGTTTTTAATTAGGTTTAGGTTTAGTTTAGGGCTTTCATTTAGAGTTTAGGGTTAAGATTAGGGTTTTAGGATTATTTAGGGTTTAGGATTAGGGTTTAGAAGTCATGCATTAAGTGTTTGTACCTTGTGCTAAAGTGGTGGTAAGAAACTAAAGTGATTTAGGAGGTAAAATGACCTAGTTTGATTTTTATGCATACATGGTTTGTACATTGTGCTTTAGAAGGTTGTATACTGATTTTGGAGGGAAACATGTTGTGCTAAATGAGTTTGTAACTTAAGCTAAGAAGGTGGTACAATTTCTAAAAAGAAATGGAAGGAAAAGAGTTATTTTGAATATTATGCTTAATTGGATTGTATCTTGTGCTTTGAAGGGTTGTACTAGAGTTTAGGAGGGAAAAGATATTCAAAATTTATGTATTATACACTTATATACATGCCTTGTTAGATTGTACATTTGGTTTTATATGTAAACATTACATATAATTAGGGTTTTGGTATAAATGCTAATGTTTAAAGTTGTTTTGATAAAATGTCATGGAAAGTACGTTAAATAGATAACGTATTTGGTAAAAATGATATTAAGACATAGACTTGACATATTAGGATGTTTTCATGATATAAACATAGTTATAGTTGGCATTGGTTGTTGCGTGAGCTCGTTTACTTTGGTTATGTAAACATTGTTACATAATGGAATGTGATAAAACAAAAAATTTCCCCGTACAAAGGTGATCATAATATAATAGGTAGATATTACATTGATGAAAATTTCGGGTTGTTATAGTCCCCTCGATTTTATTAAAACCTGACACAATTATCGTTATTAATCAACGATCGACGCATTATAAAACAATTACGTTATATAATTAACGTGACTTATCATCGACTACCTTTTGAAGAAACTTAAAATCTTATCGTATCACCTTACTAGGGAATTTCATGTGAGGGGTTCCATTTGGGTATTTGTTTTGACGAGTTTGATGGGTTTACGATTTAAAGTGCCTTGACTCCTCAAACGATACTACATGGCCAATGGATTATGCTAGCCCGAACAGTGATGCAATACTTCCATAAATTAATAAATCAAAGTAATACGTTAAACTTTATGAAGTTTTGAAACATAAACCATCACACTAAGACTGGACATATTACCCCAGGTTGGGTGACGTAGCTGTTACTTTCGCTTGATATACTTTTGCTATCAATCAGATTTCCCCTGTTAAGGTGACTTCATAGCCTCGCATTTTAAATATTCTAATGTTTCATAAACCCGCGAGGGGGATACATGCTATAAACCATGAATACGAGTATTTTTCCAATTGTATGCTATCTTGATTTATTATTGCCTAAGTCACCTTTACTGCCAATATTTCTTAATCATGAACCATTAGTCACTTGCGAGTAAACGCGAATATTGTGGATAGATCTATCGGGGTGTGATGACTCCCGTTGGTGTGCCTATACTTTTGGTACTAATAGCACTATATTTGATTACAATGGGTAACTTTGGCAAGTTACCTTTGCACGAGGACATTTGTTCCTCAATCAATGTCACTACGGTGATTTCCATGTTAACGTATTGACGTATTAATATCATGAGCTTAGGGCAATAACACTGTCTTCTATAATAATTGTACTCATTGCAATTATTACACTTATGGGTGTATAACAACGTAACCCACTGTTATGATGACTTGTATTCAAACTGTTTAACATAAACCTAAGAATTTCACTCAACCATTGTGTTAACCTTTTTAGCATGTTTATCTTAGGTAACTGAGAATCTTATGGCACAGAGTGGCACGGACTTGAAGATGGCTAAACTGTTATCATTCAAACTTTATGTTTTCATGTAGATTTTAGGACCTTTGTTTATAAAAACTCTGATGAAATAATGAATGATAACTAAATTTCCCTATTTGACAAATATAGCAACGGAAGCTAATCTGGGTATTACTTCATAGTACAACAGTCGTAATCATAGAAAACGTCTCTTGACACCAATCTATAACACCCTTATTTTGACAAATATAGTAGCGAAAGCTAATCTAGGGTATTACTTCATAGTACAACAGACATAATCATAGAAAATGACTCAAAAGAGACGTTTTGAAAATTTAGTTATCATTCAAACTTTATGTTTTCATATAGATTTTGGGACCTCCTTTTGTAAAACTCTGATATAATATTGAATGATAACTAAATTTTCAAAACGTCTCTTTTGAATCATTTTCTATGTTTATGTCTGTTGTATTGTGAAGTAACACCCCAAATTAGCTTCCGCTACTATATTTGTCAAAATGGGGGTGTTATAGATTGGTATCAAGAACCACGATTATAGAGAACAAGGTTAAAACCTTAACTATAACTACTTTTCTTTTTCCATCCAAGAAAGTCCTCCGTGCCACTACATCTCCCAAATAGTATGTAAAGATACATAACTATTATACTATTATATAAATAAATTATGTTATTTACCGCTGGGTTGTTAATAGAGTGATGTCTTCTCCCAACCATCCTACTTCCGATATTAAGGATGCTTTTTCCTCTAACTTTTCGGACTATACTCCGACTTTACCAGACTATTTCCTAGTCTCACCGGGAAACATCTCTCCTGATCCTTTAGATAATTTATCTAAGTATCTTTTGGCATCGCTAGCCATCTCACCTTCTCACGATGATCCATATATGCAAGCATATAATGCTGCTGCTAATGAACCGCATATCCCACCACAAGCTCCTATTGATCCACCGCCTATTTTGCCTCCTTCTCTAGTATTACCACTATCACCAATGTTTGATTCCCAATATTTCTTTCCTCTCAAAGAGATTCCACCACCTAAAGACACTAAGACTCCTGTTGAATCACCCATTCTAATATCTCCATCTTCATTAGTAGGATCTTTATCACCGGTTAGGTCAACTACACCACCACCAGATTACCCCTTTGATGAATCTATCTCCGCAGAGTTAGATAACTCATTATGGATCATACCACGACCATTGGGAAGTGAACTAGTCCCCAAGGAATCTAATGAGTCAGATGCTTATTTGAATGTTCATTTATGGAAATCTTAAATTCCAAAAATTTTCTGTTATATCATGCAATGTAATACCAAGGGATATGTATTACTTTGTTAGAACTTGTGTCAAAAATAAGAATCCATACAATGATATGTCAAATGATTTCAATACCACTATGTATGAAAATTTTGACAATAACTTGTGATATCATTCTTATTCGATGCTATCTTATGTTGATAGATACCTCCCAAAAGGACATCAACATTTGAAGCACCAGCCATGACTCATGCTGCCATCAGGAAACTAGTTGCTGACAGTGTTGCCACAGCTCTGGAAGCACAAGCTGCAATAATGGCAAATACTAACAATCCCAACTCTGGACTAAGAAAAACTCCTGTAGCAAGGAAATGCACTTACAAGAAATTTATGAGTTGCCAACCTTTCTACTTTAATGGTACAGAAAGAGCTATTGGTCTCATTCGCTGGTTTGATAATGAAAGAAACACCACCGACAACAACAACTACCCCAATGACAGCAACAACAATAACCACTCCAACAATCGCAACAACAACAACTACCATAACAACAACCGTAGCAATAATCACCACCAATAGCATAATAAGAGACAAGAAACCTTCAGGGCTTATACTACCAACAATGTGTATACTAGAAACTGTCCCTTGTACAAGGTCCAGAAGATGGAAGACGAATTTTACCATCTAACTGTGAAGGGGAATGATCTCAAGGCATATGTGAGAAGATTCTAGGAATTGGCAACCTTGTGTGCCACTATGGTGCCAGATTCTGAGAAAATGATGGAAGTTTTCATCGGGGGATTGCCTCATAGTATTAAAGGGAATGTTACCGCCTCTAAACCTCAAACTCTAGAGGAAGCCATTAACATAGCCCAGAGGCTAATAGATCAGGTAAAAAAGCACACCCCGGTGCAAGTATCAAGTCATCACAAACAAAAGTTTGATGACAGAAGAACTTTCAACAACAACAACTACCGTAACACCAGCACCAACAACCACTATAATAATCACCAACCACAACAGAACAGAAGGCAAGAAGCTGTCAGAGCTTATGCTGCTACCCCTAACTAAAAACCGTGGGTATGTTGGACCCTATCCTTTGTGTAAAAGATGCACTTTGCATCACACATGACCTTGTACTGTTAGATGTCAGACTTGTAACAAAGTAGGCCATCAGACTAGGAACTATAGAAACAAAGGACCCTTGAACTACTAGATTAGATTCTAGTTATAGCTTTTGTTAGAACCTAACCACGGGATGTATGGTATAAATAACAACACTTGTCAAATTTTGTAAAGTATGAGGCAAATTGTATGATATTCCAGGTTATACCTCGGTATTTCTTAATTTACAGTTATCTAGGGTTTGGCACCCTGATTTTGTTAAACCAACTTTTGAAATTGTTCTTATGCAAGTAAAATCGGTAGTTTGACGTCATCATTGGTATGCATAGGTTATCCAAGTTCATGCTAGAAAAAGGTCATCCAACATCCAATTGATCGGTGAAACTTTGATTCCGAGGCAATGAGTAGTAAAACTGACTAAAAACCTCATATCCTGTTAAAATCAAAAGGTATATAACCGGGGATGTCAAGTTTTCATAGCTCAAGTAATGGAAAAGAATTCAGATGAAAAATGACTAGAAGACATACAAGTAGTCAGGAAATTTTTCCTGAAAATCTACCTGGCCTTCCTCCCGTTCGCCAGGTAGAATTTCAAATTAATTTAATTCCAGGAGCGGCACCTGTAGCCCGAGCACCTTACAGATTAGCTCTTTCATAAATGCAGGAACTATCAAACCAACTTCAAGAGTTAGCAGACTGAGGTTTTATCCAACCAAGTACTTCGCCTTGGGGAGCTCCTGTCTTATTTGTTAAAAAGAAAGACGGATCTTTCAGAATGTGTATCGATTACCAAGAGTTGAATAAACTTACTATAAAGAATCGTTACCCATTACCCAGGATTGATGGCTTATTCGACCAACTTCAAGGTTCGAGTGTTTACTCGAAAATCGACCTAAGATCAGGTTATCATCAACTGAGAGTAAGGGATGAAGATATTCCCAAGACTGCTTTTAGAACAAGATACGGACACTATGAATTTCAAGTGAAGCCATTTGGTTTAACTAACGCGCCTGCTGTATTCATGGATCTCATGAATCGTGTGTGTAAACCATACTTGGACAAATTCCTAATAGTGTTCATCGATGATATTCTTATCTACTCTCGTAACAAAGAAGAACACGCTGAACATCTGAGAATAATTTTAGAATTACTCAGAAAGGAGGAATTGTATGCCAAACTCTCCAAGTGTGATTTCTGGATCAGTATCATGCAATTTAATGTCTCATTATTCTTCTCATAATTTTGGAAAATCATACCACCAAGAAAACATCTTCTACTTAACACCGTTTTGATATCATGTTTTATGCTTAAGTAGGATGATTTATAATCATCTTATTGAAATGAATTATGACGTTTATTCATATTTGAACTAGGAATTATATCCACCTAAAACTATAAATTTATAAATTCTCAGTTACAAGGATTGGGACGCCTTTGTTTGTAAATGACAAATTATAAATGAGTGGGCTTAAGTGTATGGCATTCGTACAAACAATTTTTGTTCAATCCGTTTGTGCGAATAATTCCTTTTCTTTATTTAATCATTATCATTATTACCTTCATACAATTGAGTCTCTAGTCGTAATTTGTTCATTTGAATATTTCCAAATTTGTATCCGACATGATTGGCGTACAAGCGACTCTCTTACAATTCATAATTTGTTTGAATCATTCCTTGACATCACTCCATCATTCAACTAAATCTCGGGACGAGATTTCTTTAAGGTTGGGGGACTATAACAACCTGAAATTTTCATCAATGTAATAACTACCTATTATATTATGATCACCTTTGTACGAGGAAATTTTTCGTTTTATCACATTCCATTATGTAACATTGTTTACATAACCAAAGTAAACGAGCTCACAGAACAACCAATGCCAATTATAACTATGTTTATATCATGTAAACATCCTACTATGTCAAGTCAATGTTCTAATATCATTTTTACCAAATACGTTATCTATTTAACGTACTTTTCATGACGTTATATCAAAACAGACTTTATCTGTTAACATTTATATCAAAACCCTAATTATATGTAATGTATACATATAAAATGAATGTGCAAACCTTCAAGCATGTGTACAAGTTTACAATGCACAACATTTGAAATATAATTTCCCTCCAAGTCAATGTACAACTCATTTAAGCTCAATGTACAAGTCAATAATGCAAGAAAACCAAACTAGGTCATTTTACCTCCTAAATCACTTTAGTTTCTTACCACCACTCTAGCACAAGGTACAAGCACTTAATGCATGAATTACTAACCTAAAGCATAAAACCACTAAGTCATTTAAAACCCATAATTCTAAACTCTAAACCCTAAACGAAACCCTAAACCCTATTTCACTTTAAACTAAAACTAACCCTAACCTTAATCCTAAACCCTTACAACCTTAATCCTAAAACATAATCCTACATTAAACCTTAATCATAAACCTAAAACTATCCTTAATCAGTAACTTAATACACAAATTAAAACCCTAAATCCTAAGCCGAAACCAAACCAAACCCGACACCCCTTTTATTCTATTTTTGACCCATTTTAAACCAACCTAGCATCCTAGCACCTTTATGACCTCACCACCATGTCACCAAGCAGCCACCCAAGCACCTTACAAGTACCTCCATCACCACCCTTTCTCACCAAGTTTGCAAATTTACCTCCTTGTCACCCTTTC
Source organism: Tanacetum coccineum (assembly GCA_026074375.1). Classification (NCBI taxonomy): domain Eukaryota; kingdom Viridiplantae; phylum Streptophyta; class Magnoliopsida; order Asterales; family Asteraceae; genus Tanacetum; species Tanacetum coccineum. The sequence continues at coordinate 23,747 of BQNB010016322.1, forward strand.
TTGCCGCGGCTACACCAACACCACACAACCCTTCCACTTTGCATTGCTAGCTTTCTAGACCTCAAGACTCATCATATGGTTACCTTAGTCACCACTCTACATCCTTGGTCCTTACTCCAAGCCAAAGACTTGGCCTCCAAGGTGTTTCGCACCTATAAATAGCCACACCTTTCACCACTTCAAATCACACCTCAAAACCTCATCACCACTTAAATGGAGTTCTAACTCAGACTAAAGAGGATCACTTGAAGTCCCTAAGATTAGAATAGAAGCCAAGAATCAAGAGAAGGAAGCCCTTGAAATCGTTTCTAGGCTTACGAACCCAAAAACCCTCATTCGACCCATTTTAGCTCAAGTAAGCTTAAAATCTTGTTCAATAAGCTCATAATCTGTTTTAGAATGATACCCCCCCCCCCCCCCCCCCCCCCCCCCCCCCCCCCCCCCCCCCCCTTCATACTACTCTTTTAGTTCTATTTAAACTCATTGTTGAAGCCTTGAATCCTCAAACCTATGTGTTTTTTACTAAAAACCTAAAAACGACCCATTTTGATTTTCTAGCTAACGAATCCTTTTTCTAAAATTTTGTTACGTTAGAACATCTTATTTTAGCTTATTATAATAAGCTATAACCTGTAATTATCATTTTTCCACCTTAAATCTAAGTTCAAACCAAGTTCTAGCAGAAGTAAGGAAGCCAAGGAAGAAGTAAAAGGTCCCTAAGATCAGAATAGAAGCCAAGAATCAAGAGAAAGAAGCCATTGAAGGCGTTTCTAGGCGTACGAACCCGAAAACCCCATTTCGACCCATTAAAGGTTTAAATTGTATATACTTTATATATAAAGGACTATACTTGTAAAAGTTTATAAATCGGGGGTATATATAGCCATTTTTGCAAACTTAAGAATATAAAATATAATATTTTTATATAAATTATAAAAATATATATTAAAATTATAAGACTCGATTTTATTAAAACCCGACACAATTATCATTATTAATCAACAATCGACGCATTATAAAACAATTACGTTATATAATTAACGTAACTTATCATCGACTAGCTTTTGAAGAAACTTAAAATCTTATCGGATCACGTTACTATGGAATTTTATGTGAGGGGTTCCATTTCGGTATTTGTTTTGACGAGTTTGCTGGGTTTACGATTTATAGTGCCCTAACTCCTCAAACAATACTACATGGCCTCTGGATTATGATATCTTGAACAGTGATGCAATACTTCCATAAATTAATAAATCAAGTAATACGCTAAACTTTATGAAGTTCTGAAACATAAACCATCACACTAAGACTTGACATATTATCCCAGGTTGCGTGACGTATCTGTTACTTTCACTTGATATACTTTTGCTATCAATCAAATTTCCCCTCTTAAGAAACGACACTTAGAGGTCGTTCTCTCATGACTTGTGCAATGATATTATGAAGTAACGCTCCCGGAAACACATTCCGCTGCGACCCAATTTTGGGGGTGTTACAATTTTTCCTTAGATAGACAAAATGAGTCACAATTGAAATCTGGTAATCTTGTTAAATCATAAATTATTGGGACCTGAATTTACTCTGTTTATTTAAATCGAATGTGACATTTTTAAAACGACTAATTAGAGGTCGTTTACTGTGACTTGTACTTTATACTATGAAGTGGCACCCCAAAGTGGTATTCCGCTGCGTTGTGATTTTATGGGGGTGCTACAGTTTATGTTAAACAATTTGAATACAAGTCATCATAACAGTGGGTTACGTTATTATACACCCATAAGTGTAATAATTACAATGAGTATAATTATTATAGAAAACATCGTTATTGCCCTAAGCTCATGATATCAGTACGTTAACATGGAAATCACCGTAGTGACATTGGTTGCGGACCAAATGTCCCCGTGGAAAGGTAACTTGCCAAGGTTACCCATTAAGTCAAATATTGTGCTATTGGTACCAAAAGTATAGGCACACCAATAGGAGTCGTCACACCTCAATAGATCTATCTACAATATTCGCATTCACTCGCAAGTGACTAATGGTTCATGATTAAGAAATATTGGCAGTGGAAGGTACTTAGGGAATAATATATTTGGATATCATACAGTTGGAAAAACACTTGCATTCATGGTTTAAGCATGTATCCCCCTCGCGGGTTTATAAAGTATTCAAATGATTTAAAATGCAAGGCTATGAACTCACAATATCGGTTTTAAGTACTTGTGTATATTAAAAACAATTGAGCATTCAAACAAGCATCTGACTCATTAGATTCCTCAGGGACTAGTTCACTTCCCAGTGGTCGTGGTATGATCCGTAATGAGTATCTAACTCTGCGAAGATAGACTCATCAAAGGGGTAATCTGGTGGTGGTGTAGTTGACCTAACCGGTGATGAAGATCCCACTGATGAATATGGAGATATTAGAGTGGGTGATTCAACAGGCGTCTTAGTGTCTTTCGGTGGTGGAATCTCTTTGGGAGGAAAGAAATCTCAGGAATAAAATATTGGTGATAGTGGTAATATTGGAGATGGAGGCAAAATAGGCGGTGGATCAATAGTAGCTTGTGGTGAGATAGGTAGCTCATTAGCAGCAGCATTATATGCTTGCATATATAGATCATCGTGAGAAGGTAAGATGGCTAGCTAGGCCAAAAGACACTTAGATAAATTATCTAAAGGATCAGGAGAGATGTTTCCCGGTGAGACTGGGAAATAGTCTGGTGAAGTCGGAGTATAGTTAGGAAAGTTAGAGGAAAAAGCATCTTTAATATCGGAAGTAGGATGGTTGGGAGAAGACATCACTCTGTTAACAACCCAGCGGTAAATAACATAAGTTATTTATATAATAGTATAATAGTTATGTATCTTTACATACTATTTGGGAGATGTAGTGGCACGGAGGACATTCTTGGATAGAAAAAGAAAAGTAGTTATAGTTAAGGTTTTAACCTTGTTCTCTATAACCGTGGCTCTGATACCAATCTATAACACCCCCATTTTTAACATATAGCAGCGGAAGCTAATCTGGGGTAACAGTTATAATCATAGAAAACAACTCAAAAGAGACATTTTTGGAGAATTTAGTTATCATTCATTATTTCATTAGAGTTTTTACAAATAGAGGTCCTAAAATCTACATGAAAATATAAAGTTTGAATGATAACAATTTAGCCACCTTCAAGTCCGTTCCACTTTGTGCCATAAGATGTGTTGGGAATTCTGATTTGATGATTACAAAATCTTATATGCAACAATGAAGAAAGAAGAAAAAACAAGGACTTAAGATGTAATATTAGGTTAGCTTAATATGTAAGCTAGGTTTTTATTGTAAACCCTAGCCTCTCTAGTTTATAAAGAGAGGCAGGGAGTCTGGTTTAAGTATCCATCCAGAAAAGTGTGTGTACACAAAGTGAAAAAGATGTAGACGTCTAGTGTAGAGATGGTGTAGCCTCAAGGTAATCAAGGTTTTCCTTGATCCCTGTTACAGTTCATTGATGTAACCGTATTATCTTGATCAAATAATATTGGGGCTGTGGAGAATGTTTGGTAAAACCTTGTTCAATATTTTTGTTCTTATTCCGCTTTGTTTTTATAACTTATGAACATTGATATTATCCTAGATAAAGGTCTAAACAACCTGAGCTTAAACGATCTAAGGAATCTTTAGGTTTCCACAATTGGTATCAGAGCCATGTGGCTCTCGATCTAGGATGTTACAAGGTTGTTTTGCAAGTCGTGTTCTTGGTGGAAAGAAGGTTCATGCTTCTGTTCTAAGCTATGGCGATTTTTGGTATTTTTAGGGTTTTTGCGACACTTTGAAAAGTTTGTCTTTAAAAAAAAATGTTCGTGTTTGTTTTTGGGGATGAAGCAAAGGAAGTTAAAACCCAAATTCTGCTCGTTACGTATATGGTTTTCAAAGTGATGATTTAGTGACTAAAAAAGTGTCACTAAAAGGGCGTCGTCTGGATACTTAAAAAAAATGAAGTTTCGAGCGATAAAGAATGAGAGGAGCATGAATATGGGAACCCTCCTAATGACTCATTTCCACAATACCCTTTTGATAATATAACGAACGGATAAAACACCATAATGAGAATAATGGGGACACTGACAAATTAAGTGGTATGGATCTAAGTAGCACACCCCACTTTGAGAAAATAAATAATGAAAAGCCCAATGAAGGAGTATGCAGAGTGGACAAATTCGAAGTGATCAAATATACAATTGGATATAGTGAATAGTTCTTAGCCATATGCACACGCAAATGTGACTCTTGGGCACAAACCGTTAACGGAGTATCAAGTATTTACCATGACATCTTTTCGCATAAAAGGATGAAGGATGGACCGTAACATCCAAAGCAGGTCAACAAAGGGAAACAAGGTCAAAACTTAAAGACCAACTGAAACAAAAGTGCTTCTCGAGAGACAACCCAGTCATTTTAATTGTTTGTCGCATTTTAATAGTTTGTTGCACTAGTCTGTCTTCCTAGACACTCTATACGGCGTATCTGAAACCTCGGATACGGCGTTATAGACGGGTTCTAGACGTTATAGTTTTAAACTTAATATTTTTAATTTTTCAGTTTTTAATTGTTTTAAAAGGAACCATACGGCGTATCCTAGTCTTTGGGATACGGCGTTATTGATCGTGCTATAGTTGTGGGTTTAATTGTTTTCTCTGTACTCCATTGTTGCGAGTTAGAAGTTCACTTTTCTTCTAAATCTTTTATGTAGGACCGTGCTGAAAACTATGATTCTGGTTTTATTCTGTAAAAAGCATGTGTTGAATTATCGGGCATTTTGAAGCCCTAGTCTACACACTTTTTGCTCAAAAAAATTCATCTTGAAGAAGAATTATAACGAGCAAACCATCAGGGAGTTTTCCTAATTCTATTTTCCATTTTGGTATGCGTTTAATTACACATACCTTTCACCATTAAAATCAGACTTAAATGACCCAAAACGTACCAAAAATACATTGTATTTGTATGTTTTCACTTATATTGTGCAGGAAACGGATATCCGACAAAAGGACGAAAAATCAAGCAAAAACGGACAAAACCAAGCACGGAATGGAAAAGCATGGAAAAGACAAAGTCAAATCAAAGCCAAAGTCAACAAAAGTCAAAGTCAACCCCGACAAAGTCAAAGCCAAGAAGTCATCAAGTCAAAGAAAATACAACTTTAGGGACCAAATGTGCCAAATCCTAAAGTTGTATAACAAGGATAAAAGATACAAGGACTGAAGTTGTAATCATGCCATACATAACTTTAGGGGGCCATTTCTGCCAAACCCCTAAAGTTATGTAACAAAAGGACCATGCATGTAATAGCCCTTATAACCCTTGGGGGCCAAACCTGGCTAACTCCCAAAGTTATAACACAACAAGGACCTTTCTTGCAACAACTTATATATAACTCAGGGACCATTTGTGCCCTTTTCCAAAACTCTCACCCCTGACAACACACGCCTGTTATAACCATCTTTCCCGCCAAAACCCTGACCCACTATTCATGCTTCCCTGTCCCCCTCCTCGACCACTGTTCACCCCCAGCCAAAAATGTCACCACCACTCTCTCCCACCTCACAAAACAACAAGGCCAAGCTGGCAATCCTAAGTGCAACCATTGGCCAATGATTTCAAACGGTTGAGATCACACAACTTGGGCTCTACACAAATTTGATGGCTAGGATTATTGTGTGACTCACTCACACAACAAAAACACTCTCAATCCCTCTCACAAAGAAAGCACAGGAAAGAAGAGGTCAAGACCTCAAGACCTAGAATCTTCCTAGTACTAGTATAAATAAGCTCAGTTGTAAGCCATTGTGGCAAGTAGTGATAAGTAGTTTTAGTAGTTTTTATCAGCTTTTATAAGTGTAATCCTTTAATATTGTAATGTTTTTATGATTAATGAAATTTCAAGTTTTAGTAAAAAAAATCCATTTTTCTTAAGTTTTTGTTAACAAGTCATCAAAAGCTATTCATAAGCTGTTTTTAAGTCCCTCTTTATACATATAAGTTCACTGTTTTAAGCTAAATATCAAAAAGTAAAAAAAATCAAAAAAAGAACCACCCCAAAAATACCTCAGCTGAATTTGTGGATGATAAGCTAGATTGGGAAGAGCTTATAGACCTACTACCTTGTCATTTTGACAAGCTAGAGCTTATAGATTGCTTTGTGTACCCTGTTGTAGTATACAAGAGATCATAACACAAGTAATGGATGATGGGTTGGCTAATTAGGCTTAGAGAGAAAATGTCTTTTTAGAGAGAGAAAGTGCAAGTGATATATTTTTCATGAAATGAAACAACCAACCCCTTCCCATGTGTGGGAAGGGGTATATATACAAATGATTCTTTCTGACTACGAGCTATGCTATACTAATGATACACGGGGGTGACCGAGTCTTTTTCATAATCCTAACAATCTCCCCCTAAGGGAGGTCACCCCAGAAAATACATTCAGAATTCTAGCATTCTACATCATTAACCTTCTGTCTGTAGCTCGAAGTCTTTGATTCTTCAATCTTAAAAGTGTGTCAAAAACTTTGTGGGTCACTTGGAAACTCTTGGTAAGCCTTTTTGAGCAGAGTTTTACCATTTTTTTTTCAAGCTTTAAAATCTTTGAGTCTGTTTTGAGATTTTCTTTAAGTTGCCTTAAAAACTGTGAGTCCAAAAATAGTTTTATGAACTTATTTGATTAAGCTACTAAAGCCATTTTAGAGTATTGTTTTTTGTGTGTTTTGAGTGTCACAATTAAGTGGTATAAGTTTCCCTTTGGTTAGCTTTGGTTTGACTCAAAACTGTCAACTCTTCATGAGTCATTTTTTTAGTCAAAAGTTTAAATTTTCATATCCAAATTTCAGATATTAAAACTTATTTATAGGTCTTAAATTTTTTTTGCATAAGCTCCTTTCAAGCTTATTTCTATATGTTTTAACTTTATTTTAAGTTTGGAGCTTATTTGGTTGCTTATTCTTAGGTCTACTTTTTGTCCTTATAAAACTGACAAGGTTTCCCCTGGTGCAAACAGCCTTGTTTCATAGTCCTTTTTCCAGCTTATTTGTGATTTTAATCTTAGAGTTTTTGCATTTTTAGGAAGTTTCTAAGCTAGCCCCATAAGCCTTGAGCCGTTAGGATTCTTTTTGATAACTGATTTTTAAGCCAAAACTTGTCCTTAGAGGCTGTTTGGAATGCAGTTGTTGCCCCTTAGCTTATTTAAGGATTTGTACTTATTGGATTGCTTTTTGTTGCTTATTTTAGTTTACCTTTGCTTATTAGGTTTAGAGCACTTTCTGTCTTTGCTTATTTAGGTTTTGCCTTTGCTTATTTTGCCTTAGATAAGCCCACAGTTTAGCTTAGCTTAGGCTTAGTTGAAAATTAAGTCTCCTTTTTAGTTGCTTATTTGTGGCTCTTCTGTTTGTTCTTTTGTGCTTATTTGTTGCTAGCATCGCTTATTAGGCATTATAGATAATCTGCTTGTGCTTATTTTCGTTTTGTCTTTGCTTATTTGCCCTTTAAGCTCTTATCAGTTTAAGCCCTATATGTCTTAGAGTAAAATAAGCATAACTGCCACCCTTTTTCAGCTTATTTCGTGCTTATTTGCTAGTTACAAAATTTTTGTCTTTTTTAAAGTTGCTTATTTTTAGCTTGTTTAAAAAGTTGTAAAAAAATGAAAAACAAAAACATTGGGATTAGGGGAAGCCCCAAGTGAGCAGGGCTCGAACTTGGGACCTCAACCCCAATCAACCAATGTTTTATAACACTCACTACTGGTATGCTACAATAGCTCATCCGGTAGTGAGTTGCACAATTTTAATTAATAAAGGCCCTTTTAAGCCCATATAACCCATAAGCTAAGCCTTTTCAGCTTATTTCGTAGCTTATTTGATAAGCTGGGATCACCAGCTTATTTTTCCTAGGATTTACATAGAATTTAGGACTTTTTGTATTTTTTGGGATTTTTCCCATTTTGTATACTATTTTTTATCATTTATTTTCTTTAAAACTGTTTTTTAATTATAATAAATGAAATAAAAATCAAATTTTTTTTTTCTTTTTTTAAAAATTTTATTTTATCATTTTGCAACTATGAAAAATAGAAAAACTTTCGTAGGGTTATTTTTGCAAAATTTTATTTTTTAAAGAACGGGATTCGTTTCCGTTCTCGTTTATCGTGTTTTCTATCTCAATTTAGCTCTGTTTTCGTTCTAGTTTTCTTTAAACTTCCTTTTTAGTCAATTTAAGTCCATAAAAAGTGAAAAAATCAATTTAGGCTTAATTTTAAAAAATTAGGGTTTTTAGTGTGTCGTTTTAGCTTCCCGTTTCCATTTTTAGTATACTTTGTGTAATTTTCTCGTTTTTAGTGTAGTTTGCCTTATTTTTCCCGTAGATTTAAAAATCCAATCCAAATCTTATTCCATTCAAGCATTAAAATGTCAATCCAACTCTCGACTTTCCAATTCACTCTTCGTTGGGAATAAACGACCTGGAAATATTCTATACTACTTCCGGTTTCATTGATTTTGTAGATTTTGATCCTTGTAAGTATATTTATAGGTATTATATATATTTAATAAAGGGTTGAATTTAACAAATCAAGGACAATTCAGAAGGAAAACAAATTAAGGACGTACCAATCGTTCGAGATTTTCCTGAAGTATTTCCCGAGGACTTGCCAGGTGTTCCTCCGGCTCAACCAGTGGAATTCCAAATCGACTTAATTCCAGGAGCCGCACCAATAGGTAGAGCACCGTATCGATTGGCTCCATCCAAAATGAAGGAATTGTCAGAATAACTACAAGAGCTTTCCTACAAAGGATTCATAAGGCCTAATTCCTCACCTTGGGGAGCCCCGGTCTTGTTTGTCAAAAAGAAGGATGAGTCATTCAGGATGTGCATCGACTACCGTGAGTTGAAATAGCTGACAGTGAAGAATCGTTATCCACTCTTGAGGATCGATGATTTATTTGATCAACTCCAAGGATCCAGTATTTATTCAAAGATAGATCTGAGGGTAATTCTTCTTCTTTCGATATAGCCAAGCTTACTCATGCAGTAAATCAACAAACGAGTGATGTGCCTACCGCCATAACGGCTATTCTAAAACAATTTCAAGCTACCCACCTCAGAATCCGAAAAAGCAGTTGAGTTGATTTGTGTTACTTGCGGTGGTCCTCATCCTTATTATCCGTGTCTCGCCGCATGATGGTTAACACTTTACGAATTATCGGGATAATTCAAGGATCACGTATTGCAGCAGCCACGGGTAACTCTAATCAGGGTAAAGCCGGTTATGTCCTTCAGGTTTGTAGGTGTGGGTTATTCAAACAAGACCAAACGGGGTTTGCTTCAAAACGGGCCAAAAATTAATCACAAAACCATTTTAGCCAACCTCAAATAAATAACCGAGGAAACAATTTCAATCAAAATCCAACTTATCAAGCTCCAATTCAACAAAACCAAAGTGTTCGTTTGAATGAGTTGGAATAAGAAAACAAATGAGGCTAACATGAAAGCCATGCAAGCTCAAATTAATAATGTGAAAAATGAGTTAAGGAATGAAATGCAAAATTTAATTCAAGCTTCAATGTCAAATCAAACTAACGAGCTTAAGAACATGATGGCTAGTTTTTTCCAAAAGAACACCGCTTTTACCTCGGGTTCGGGATCTCTCCCTAGCAACACCATTGCTAACCCGAAGGGTGAAGTGAAAGCCATCACCACTCGAAGTGGACTTGTTCTTGATGGACCTACCGTTCCTATGCCCCCTCCATTCATAAATCTGAAGGAGGATGAACGTGTAGAGGAGACTTTAACGGACCCGGAACATGGTGAGTATACCATTAAGGTCCCACCTCCTCTTGTCCAAAAAGCTAAACCTCCTTCTCAAAGAAACTTTATGATTCACCAAAGGGATCCTCGTTATCCTCATATCCCTTATCCGTCAAGAATGAATCAAGAAAAACAAAAAGAAAAAGATGAAGTCCAAATACACAAATTTTGGCAAATGTTTAAGCAACTTCACATCAATATCTCTCTTGACGTTGCATTGATTTTCTTATCCCTAAAATTATCAGAATGATACTTAAGTCTCTCCCTTTCAAAAAGGAGAAACTTATTGAATTGGCATAAACACACCCTTAATGTTATTTGCTCAGCGGTTTATTCTTAGAAGCTACCGATAAAGCTAGGTGACCCTGGGAAATTTCTCATTCCGTGTGGTTTTAGTGAGCTCAAGTGCAAAGCCCTAGCCGATCTAGGTGCTAGCTTAAAATTGATCCACTCTCGATTTGAAAAGAGTTTAGGAATACCCGGCTTTTTTCCCACCCAAATGACTCTTGAACTTTGCTTAACCGTGATATTTGCACTCCCTAAAGGAATTGCAAGAAGATCGACTTTTTTCCGGTGGAATGTTCACATTTTCCCGCTTATTTTGTCATTGTTGATTTATGAAAGCGATTCTCGTGTCCTCCCTCATCTTGGGTAGAATTTCTTGCGGACGCTCGGTGCTCCTTGATGACGTTCATGGAGAATGAAATGATCTCCGTGACGGTAATGAGGAGACTAATCTTGAACATGAGAAACTGACACTTCAATCTATATTTAAACGAAACATCATCAAGAATCAATCAAACATGATGAATGTTACAATGTTTCTAATGAGGAAAATTTATTGAAGATTTGTTTGCAACAAATCATCAAAGTAGCAATCCCACTCCGATTTCGGAACCCTGAGACCCAAGCTTCTTCTTCTTCCCGGGACACTTATCTTTCCCTTTTTTCGAAGGAGAAAGTGATTTAATCTTAGAAGAATTCGAAGCTTTATATCACAAGTGATTCTTTTCCACCAGAGAAATAGTATTTCATTCATCTCCTCTCCCTCACTTTTCAAATTCTTTAAGTGGCACGATAGTACCACTTCTTCTTCACCTAGTCCTCCCGATTTCTGAGATTAGACGACTATTTTCTTAAGAATTCGCCGATGAACTCACTCATATCACATTTCCACCAGGAAATGATGATCTTCCCTTTGATGCCGGATCCGATCTTCGAGAATTAGAGTATTTGCTTAACCATGATCCTATCAAGGAAATGGATTCTATTTTCGAAGATTCGGTTGATGAAAATTCTCTTGATGAATATCTCGTTGATAACTATTTAGAGGTTGTTTCAACGCTAAAATGCTCTTGTCTTACTCCATCCCCACCGTTATGGGTCATGATGTATGATGATGAAACTTGTTGATCTTGAAACCGTTAATGCATGATACTTATGATGATCCATTTGACTCACAAGGAAAGAAAATCAAAGATTCTAAAATCTTGATTGATGAACTTGATCTTCCTGGATTAAGTGATTTCCTTCCTTTTCCCTAGTGTGACTCGGTTTTCTATGAGGATTTTTCCGAGGTTGATACTTTGCATTCGACCGACAACGAGGACAATATATTTAATCCGGGTATACTCATTCATGAAAACCTCTTTGAAGTCACCAACTGTGCAACACTGGAAAAGAATGTAAAGAAGGCCACTAATGCTTCTTTAATTCTTGAGGATTTTGATCCTCCTCTTTATGAACTTCCTTTCCATAAAGAAGTTCCCGGGCTCGGAGTTTTACTCTCGTTTTCGTCCAAAAATGAGGAAAAAGTTTATAACCCCGGGATTCTCACTTCTAAAAGAGTTCAAACTTCTCTTCTCCTAGAACTATCTCATCGGAGCTCTAAACCTTTCAAAGTCACCAAAATTCTTGAAAGCCCGATGGAGATTTTCCATGCTCTTTCATGCGGGATGGACATCGTATTTTGGATGTTCCATGTCTCCACTTCTATCCCCCTTGACCAACTCAAGTATGGGGGGATTGGGTCAAGCTAAGTGACCTAAAACAAGCGCTTCATGGGTGGCAACCCATGCTTATCCTAGTTTAATCATAGTAGTAGTATTTTAGTAATAGTAGTAATGAATAAGTGTTTTGTTGTTGTGAGGAGGCTCGCCTCTTTCCATTATCCGTGTTTCGTGTTTTGTGTTGTATTGTCCAGGATGTCTCGGATTTTTGAAGCCTCTCGGTTTTGTCCTTCATCCACAAGAGCTCTCATTATACCCACTTCATTTGGGAATCCGATATCCAAATCTTATCGACTAACGTTTTTCTTTTGGCATACCTCATAAACGGCCTTAGATTTACGTAGAGACCCTTCGTAAAACATTAAGGACAATGTTTAATTCTAGTATGGGGGGATCTTCGATTTGATTGTGCCTGCAGCCGTTGTTTTAGCGTAATCCCGTTTTTACCACCAAAATTTTTGAAAAATACCAAAAATTGAAATAATAATTTAATAAATTTTCAAAAAAGATTAAAAATATAAAATAATTAAAAAAAAAAAAAAAAAAATAAGTGTTTTTGATAATTTTGACTTTCTGCTGGGTAGTAGAAGAATAAATTTACTGTCTCGGATCGAGTGTTGTGGAGCCTCTTGCTTGTTCCTTAAATTTTAGACTAAGCTTGAGGGTGTATTCGCCACACGGATGCGATGAACGAAAATTGAGAGAGGTTATGTATGAGTTTTGAATGCTAAACAAGGATTATTTGGAAATCTTAAGAGCTATGTGTGTAATTTGTGGCTTTTTCTCAATAAGCTTTCTAACGACTATTTATACGTGCTATTTTTTGAAAATTATAGTTAATAACAATTTTTGATAGTATAGTCAATAACAATAATTTTAGTTCAATTTATTACTTAAATTTTGATAAAACGATATTTTTCTATATTGGTATTATATGTTAAAAAAAAATTGAAAAAAATTTTGTGGTAATAATTAATTATATACCCGTGGGCTGATAAAGTTTGCTGCTCTTGCCGGCCACAAAATCGATGTTAAGCCTTCTAAAGAACGGCCTTATAAGAATAATAATCCGCAGACTGATAAAGTTTGCTGCATCTTGCTGCTACACAAACGATGTTGCAGCCTTCTAAAAGGTCGGTGGATCTTCATTTAAGAATGAATAATTTTATTAAATGTAGTTAATGGGATTTAATACAATATAGGGAACTAAATCTCTTTCTATTAAATTTTAAATATGCTTTCTGAACTAAGACTATTTATTTTAAGTTTTTCTAAAATCAACTATGTATATACGGGGAAACTAGAGTTTGTGAAACCGAAGGTCAGTTGAGTCCCGATACTGTCTTTGTGGGGTGTCATAGCCTGGTCACTTAGCCGCAGGTTGGGATGTGCCGAAAGGGGACCCGAAAGTCGTTACATGGGATGATCTCGCTTCAAACTCTTATTCTCGGGTGGACGTGATGCTTAGATCTTTTGCAAAACGTTCGATCCATGGTCAGAAACTTCGAATTGGCCATTCACCTAAATATAATAATTGTCAGGAGTAAAAAGTTCACAAGTTGCAAATATGAGTAGTGTTAGCATCTTAACTCATATTTAGCGGTGATTTCGTTTTAAGCTTGGTTTGGAATAAGTGAAAAGTCGGGGATGATGAATTTATCCTTTTTGAGGCATTTTAGGCCCTCCCTACTATTATATTATATTTATTATTAATTATATTATATTATTTTTATTATTATATTATATTTACACTCTATTTTTTTTTTTTTTCATACACATTTCTAAAATTTAAATTGACATTCTTGTCTATGATCCATAAAAGTTATAAAAATAACAAAAGACAAACGTTCTAGTTAGTTGCTTAATATGAAAAGTACAAAAAATGAGAAAAACAAAAAGAACAAAAATACGTGTAGGAATAAGCGAATACATTTAAAAAATGGTAAAAATGGGGCTTTTCAAAACTTATGATTCTTTCATTCCCCTTGACGAACGCTTAGCTACTTTTCTCGTGGGTTATTAGTCGAGGGGGATTGAGATTCTTAGTTTTCTTAAGTGTTTACTTATAGCATTACGTGAGGACACGCAACAGTTTAGTATGGGGGATTTTGGTATGTTCTTAATTACACATACCGTTTTCCATTTAAACCGGACTTAAATGACCAAAAACGTACCAAAAATACATTGTATTTGTATGTTTTCACTTATCTTGTGCAGGAAACGGATATCCGAGAAAAGGATGAAAAATCAAGCAAAAACGAACAAAACCGAGCACTGAATGGAAAAGGTTTGGAAAAAGCCAAGTCAAAATCAAGCCAAAGTCAACAAAAGTCAAAGTCAAAGTCAACCCCGGAAAAGTCAAGGTCAAACCCAAAGCCGTAAACGAAGAAATGTTAAATGGGCCCACCCGTACCCATGTAATGGGTCGGGTCAGCCCATTTACACATTACATGAAGACTATTATAATCCTTTAACCAAATTGAGCCCAATTCCATTTTAAACACTATACGGCCCAAACCAAAATAACAAAGCCCAATTCCTTTAATAGAAACCCAAACCAGATACCCAAATCATACTTTAATTAAAATCTAAAATTATCATTAGCCTAAAACCCTTTCTTATACTAACTCTGTTGGTCCATAAGGAACCATGTGTGCACAAAATATAAACATTAGGGACTACTCCTGCCATAATCACATAACTCTATATTACCATCAAGGACTATACTTGCAAATTAACATTTAACTTTGGAGGACCATACTGCCACATCTAAACCTTAACCCTGTATAACCCTTTAAACCAAATTTACCGCCCAAAAAAAACCCCCTGATCACCACCCCTCGTCCCCCTCGCCTACGTTCACTGTTCACCCCCCTCCTTACCTGTCACTTCCTTTACCCCCACCTCACATACATCATGAACACCTTCGGCAATCTATACAATTCTATGGATAAGGGATATATTGCAAAGTAACGAGGGCTCTTGATTCAACTGGATTGGGAGCATAGCACCATTAGATGGCTATGATTGTCCTTTTGATCTCTCTCAACAAAAAGGAAAATCCTTGACTCTCTTTGAGAAAAAAACACATCCAAGACTCTAAGTCTTAGTATTTATAGGGCACTAGATAGCTTATTTAGGTGTCGAATTTTGTTAAGAGTCAAAAGCTTATAAAACATCATTTGTACCATTTTATTACTGTCTTATTTCAATATATTGCACTTTAATTTTCTTGTCATTTAATTTCTTGTCATTTAAAATACTTGCATTTTAACCATTGTCATTTTTAAAGCTTTCTTTAATTTACTGTCATTTACCTTACTTGTTGTTTAAATACCTGTTTTAAGCTCCATTATAAGTTTTTAAGTCTTTAAAATCTTATTTGAAAGCTTGATTTAAATTCTGTCAAAAAAAGAAAAAAAAAAGAAAAAAAGAATCTGTGAAGAATCATTGGAGCATGGTTTATAAGGGATGGCCATTGGTTTAGAGCTTTTGGGAAGCATTTAGGAGTGTTTTATAAGCTTTTGATAGCTTATACTCTTACCAAAAGCTTAGACCCTTTGTAAGTTTCTCTTTTAAATTTTTGCTTATTATCACTGTTCATTTGCTTATTGGTTGCTTATTTACTGTTTGTCTTGCTTATTTATGTGCATTTTATGCTTATTGTCCTTCCTTAATGCTTATTGTCTTATATTTAAGTTTACTTGAAAACTGCCAATTTTGCTTTGAAACTGCTCATATCTTTGTTGCTTATTCTAGTGCTTATTGTTTTGTTATTTTGCATTATTTTGCTTAACCTTTGCTTGGTAAACATCTGTTTTAAAACCTTTTGCTTAACTTGCCCTTTATCTGTTTTAACAAAGCATTTTAAAAGTTAAAGGGGTGTTTGGGTCAAGGGTGAAAACGGGTCAAATTGTTGCTAAAACCTCTTGGGTCACTTGGCCAAATTGAACAACCTTTTTTAAGTTAGTCTTAATAAGTTTTTCCAAGCCTTAAGGGTTTTTAAGTTGATTTAAGGTTTTTCTATAGTTCTTCAAATACTGAGGTTTCAAACAGTTTCAAGAAGATCATTTGATAGCTTGTTTTATACCGCTTTTGAGTCTTTAGTTTTGTGTCCTGTTTTGTGTCTATGTAGTAGATTAAATGTCCTATCTACTCTTGTTTTGGGTTTTTTAAAATCAGTCAATTTGTGTCAAGTATATTACAAATTCAAATGCCTTTTTTTTCTTAGTCCATTTTTCTGAATTGATTAAAAATTAGTTTTAGAGCCAAAACTTGTTGAGCATAAGCATCATTTTAGGCCAAACTAAAATCTGTTTTAAAACTTGGTTTTCGAGTTTTTGAGATTATTGTGTAGCTTTTTTTAACGCCTCGCCTCTTTGTCCCTTTTTCCTACGAAGAACACAATCAGCATATGGGATGTGAACATCCACTTTTCTCAGCCTTTTTAACTGCTTATTTATTTTTCAATCTTATTATTCTTTGCATTTTTATAAAGCCACTTGGCTAGGCTTTAAGCTAGTGTCAGCCTTAAGCCATTTATAATCCTTCTTAGTGCTTAATTTTAAGCTATAAAAGGGTCCCATAGGGGCAATGTATTGATCTGCCAGCTTTTAGCCATTGCTTATTTGCTTCTATTTTTGCTTATATGTTTGTTTCTTGTGCTTATTTTAGATAGGAGTAAGTGATCATCTGTTAGTGCTTATTAGTCTTTTTTCATTTGCTTATTATACCATTAAGTAGAGTCCCAACAGTTAGCTTAATATGCTTTAGTGTAGAAAAAAGTGAACTGCCATCATTTTGTGCTTATTTTTCCTGCTTAATTTTCAGTTTCAAATAAGTTGTCTTTTTTTTAATATTGCTTATTTTCCCTAGTTTTATAAGTTTTTTAAAAAATAGAAAAAAAAAGTTTTACAAAAAGTAGAGGCCCAGGCTCGAACCCCAAACCTCCCCCTTTAACCCACTAAGCCTCACACACACTCTCTACTGCCAACACGCCCTTTGGTCTTTTTCATTTTATCTTTGTATTATTTAGTATTTAAAGGGGTGTTGGCAGTTTAGCTTATAAGCTTTAATAGCTTATTTCTGGCTTATTTGATAAGCCACTTTTCTAGCTTGTTAATTTTTCATAGAACCAACATCCTTCAAGCTACTTTTCCTTATTTTTTCAGAGTTTTCCATTTAAGTTTAATATTTTTTATTAATTTTTCTTTATAAAATCGTTTTTAATTCATAAAAAATTATTAAAAAGTCAAAAAAATATAATTCTTTTTTTCAAAATTTTCTTTTAACATTTAGGACTTAGGAAAATTAAATTTGTTTTCATAGGGTTAAAATTTTAAAATTTCATTTTTTAAAGAACGGGATTCGAATCCCGTTCTCGTTTTTAGATTTTAATCACTTTTAGCTTTCGTTTTTAGGTTTTTTTTTAATCGTTTTTGCATTTTAATTGTAGAATTAGTAATCCAATCCAAAAAATCTTTATCCATTCAATTCACGCGATCACAAAAGTTCTCGATTTTCAATTCGCACATCGTTGGGAGAACGACCCGGGTAGATTTTTGAGGGATTTTGTTTTGGATAGAAACGAATCTTTTAAAAGCCTCTCGGAATACTTTACCGTTGATATAGCCTTATTATTTATATATTTATTATATATTTATATAATTAAAAGGGTTGAATTTAAAGTTACGATCAAAATTCTAAGTGACTAAAATGCAAAAAAAAAGAAAAGTAAACCAAAAACATAAGCCCTTAAAGTAAAAAACAAAGAAAAACAATAATGGGATTCAAATCCCGTTCTTTAAAAAACTAAATTCTACAAATTTAACCCTACAAAAGCAAAATTAATTTTCCTAAGTCCTAAATGATAAAAGAAAATTTAAAAAAAAGAATTATATTTTTTTGACTTTTATTTAATTTTTTATGAATTAAAAACTGTTTTAATAAAAAAAATTAATCAAAAATACTAAACGAAGTTGGAAAATCTGAAAAATTCATGAAAAGTAGTTTGAATAAAGCTAAATCTAAGAAAAATAAAAACTTGAAAGGTGCTTAATGAAATAAGCCAGAAATAAGCTAAATGTGGCTGATAGGCTTTTTGTGCAAAAAGGGGTTAAATATTTGATTGTGCAAGTTATAAACAGATGGCCCTATCTGGTGTTGTGGTTGAGAGTGTGTGCGTTAAGGCTTGGTTGAGAGGGTAGAGGTCTGGGGTTCGAGCCTAGCTCACCCTAGACTTCCCCTTTCCCAAGTTTTTATTTTTAAACATTTTTTTGAAAAAGCTTTTCAAGACTAAAATGAGAAACTTTAAAAAAGACACTTTTTATGAAATTTAATAAATAAGCTGGAAAAAGCACAAATAAGCTGACCGTTTGCACTATTTTAACACTAAGTCATTATAAAGCTAAACTATGGGCTTATTTTAACTAATAAGCACAATGTACAGGCAAATAAGCAAAGATAGTTAACTAGCCAGACCTAATAAGCTATGATAAGCAAAAGTAAACTAGGAAAATAAGCAGAAAGGCACTGAAGAGCTTTTTAAATCAAATAACCATAAGGACAAATTTTAAACTAATTTTAACTTTTTAAACTAAGAATTAAAGCTAATAAGCAATTGAAAATGACAAATAAGCTAGAAAATATGATAAGCTAAACCTAATAAGCAACTAAGAACAAAAATAAGCAAAAATAATAAACTGAAAAGCTTTAAAAAGTAAATAAGGCAGATTGCATAAAAACAGACAAACAGGCTAACAAGCTACTTTTAAGCCACTTTTTAAAAGCCATAAGCTATCCTTATGGCTTAATGACTTATATGAAGAGA
Source organism: Tanacetum coccineum (assembly GCA_026074375.1). Lineage (NCBI taxonomy): Eukaryota > Viridiplantae > Streptophyta > Magnoliopsida > Asterales > Asteraceae > Tanacetum > Tanacetum coccineum. The sequence continues at coordinate 42,429 of BQNB010016322.1, forward strand.
AAGCTTACCCTATAAGCCACATTAATCAGCAAAGAAAAATTATTTTGAAATTCAAATAAGCCATGAAAAAACCACATGAAAAGGCTGTTTACACTTTTAACTAGGTTTTTGGAAATTTGTAAAAGACAAAAAAGGCATTTGCTGCCCTAAAAATAAGCTACTAAAAGTTTACTAAAATGTAAAATAAGCTTAAATAGATAAAAAGTATATTACAAAGAACTTGTGCTTAAAAATTCAAAGCCTAACTTAAACTTATACTAACCTAAAAAATTAGATTGAAATCTGCTAAAAATCAACCCATTACTTGATTAACCATAACTGTTTTGACCCATTCTCTTTTAAAACTAATGCAACAGTATTAAAACCTTATGACCAGATTCTTAACATGAAATATGATGCATATTAAGCATAAAAACACAACTTTAGAACATTCTTAAAGAAGTCACAAAATAAGCAATTTGAAAACACTTATGAGCCTGCAGAATGGGATTTTGATGAAACAATTTACCCAACTTAGCAAAACTTAATTAAAACTCATGAAAACTAGTTATAAGAACAAATTAAAGCTTATGCAAACAGATTTGAAAACCAAAAACAGCTAGAACACTATTTTGACCCATTTCAAAACCTTAACCCAAACACCCCTTTAAGTATTTGAAATCCAATTTAAACTTGTTTATGACTGTTTTAAGCTAAGGTTTTTGAAATCAGATAATAAACTAACAATCACAAGTCCTAATAAGCAAAATCCTACAGCAGATAAGCACTTATAAATAAGCACACAGAATAAGCATTTTTAGGCTAATTAGACAGTTTTAAATGAAAACATGAACCAAGACAATTTAAACTATGATTAAGCATAGATAAGCAATAAAAATTATTAATAAACAGTAATAAGCAGTAATAAGCACTAAAATAAGCAAATGAATAATAAATAAGCTCAAAGATGTAAAGTTAAACTTACTAAGCCCTTTGCACAAACATGGCAGTTAAGGCTCTAAGAGCTAATCAACAAGCTCTGGCTTGTTATAAACAAGCCAGTAAAGTCCAATAAGCTCTTCCCAGGCTAGCTTATCATCCAACATTTTAGCTTTGGTAATTTGAGGAGTGGATTCTTTTAGTGAAATTTCTTAAGTACTTAAAGCTGTAAAAGGCTAATTTGCTTTATCAAAACAGATTATAAGAGAGCTTATTGAGCTTATGATAGCTTATAATATACTCTTAACAACAGCCTAAGGGTATATGGAATGGATATTGTTGCTTAATTTTTGTCTTGTTTGTACCTTAAAGAGCCTTAGGGTATATGGTGCAAATAAGATTGGTCCATTTATGTCTTAAAGAGCCTTAGGGTATATGACATGAATGGTGCCTTGCTTAAGTAACCTAATAAAAGCCAAATTTTGGTCGCCTCGATGTGGACTTTAATCTTGATGACATTTGATCTTTTGAAAAGGGCTAGGAACTAATTATTGCGTTTTTAACCGTTACGCTTTATTTTTGGAATTAATAAGTATCGAAATAAAAGTCTTAAAGAGCCTTCGGGTATATGACTTAAATAAAATCTTGAGATACAAAATTAGGAATAAGAGAGGAAAAGTAAGTACACAATTAGCTTTTATGAGTAGTGTTAGCATCATAACTTGTAATTTACAATGATCTTGTTTTTAAGCTTGGCTTGGAAAAGTAAAAATCGGGGACGATGAATTTATCCATTAGGACACTTAAAGTGCTCTTTGTTCCATGATCCTAAAAGTTATCAAAGAATAATGAAAGCAATACATTATGTCACACAAGAATAAATTGTAAGTTGTAAATTATAAAAAATCAATAAAATGGAAAAATCTTTGAAAAATAGGAAAATGGGGTGTTTTATAACTTATGACTTCTTAACTCTCCCCATAAATGACTTTACTACTTCTTAAAGGATTAGTTTGGGGAGGTTTTGAGGTATTTGGTTTTAGAGCATATAATATTGCGTGAGGATACGCAATCGTTTAGTTTGGGGAATTTTGATATGTGTGAAAACACATATCCGTTTTATATCAAAAATGACCCATAAAAAACAAAATTGTGCTTAAAATGCTTATATATTGCTTGTTTTGTCTTTGTGATTGTGTAGGTACGGATATAGCAAAAATCGTAAGAAAACGGTCAAAACCGGACAAAAACGAACACGAGACGAAAAAGAGTGTACAAAATCCAGGGATTTGATAGCAAGAAGGGTCAAAAGTCAACTCCAGTCAATCCTTGGTCAACCAAAGTCAACTCACTAAATGACAAAACCTATAAAAACCCAAAACAGCCCTTCAAGTCAACCAAAGTTGCAAAAATGGTCCCTAAGCCCTAACGGTGTTAACTTTTTAACATATAAAAGTTAACACTCATTATTTTTTTAACCCTAAGTCTAAATCCACTACCCATTACTCGGCCCATTCCAAATTAGTTAAAACCCAAGCCTAAAGCCAAGTCAACCTTCGAGTCAAACCCCCACCCTTATACAATTTAAAATAACGCGGGTAAAAACCCTTTTACTATTCATCATCCCTTCCAATTTAACTCGGGCTCAAAATAAAGGGTTAATGCAAATTGAGTACGTGGCCAAGCAATTCAAGTATCAAGGAATGATGTGGCAGAGTATTATGTCATCCAAGGCTCTCATTGGCTAAAACCCACAAGAATGACACGCGGCTATTGGAAAGAAACACACCAATCATTGGGATTTTATGCTAATTTACTCACAAAAGATGCACAACGAGTCTGACACACGGAATGCCACGTTGGCAATCCGTGTGCTCACATATTTAATCCAACGGCTCAAATCAAGGATCCAATGATAAGAGAAGATTCAAGGGACAAGATCAAATGGATAGAGGAGCGGGCTGGACTCCTAGAAGCATCTCTTGCAGGCTATAAAAAGCCCCTCACATTCACACACACGTATCTAGTTTTTTTTAGCTTTTAAATTTTTAGTAAAATTGTAATTTTAGCTTAAGTAATGTAACTTTTCCAACTTATTGTACTCTCACTTTCAGCTTATTGTAATCAGTTTTAATATTAATGAAATAATCCTTTGTTTTTACATAATCTGTTTTACCTTACAAGTTTTTAAACTCTCAAATTCTCATGTTACTGTTACATAAGCTTCTCACAAGCTCTTCATAAGCTCTCTGAGTCTATAAGCTTGGATTGAGCTCATAACAAGGATCTAATCTACTTAAACCTTAATAATCAGTTAAATACCTTGGTTAAATATGGATCTTAGCTTTTGGATGATAAGCTTAACCTGGAAGAGCTTATGGGACCTTTACTAGCTTATCCTTGTGATAAGCTAGAGCTGTAGATAAGCTCCTTGAGCATTGATAAGCCTTTGTTTAGCTAAGGCACTTGTAAGTTCCTTTTTCCTTTTCTGTCTTAATTTTCTAGCTTATAATTTGTTTATTCTGCTTATAATCTAGCTTATTTGTGCTTAATTCTGTCTCATAGTGCTTATTGATCATGTTTTGTCATCTGCTTTTAGCTTTAGTTGCTTAGATCTTAGTTTTTCATATTATGTCTTAAAAATCTTTAAAAAATCCAAAAATATTTAGCATAATGAGTAGCTGTTAGATTCTAGCTTATTTGATTGTTAGTATAAGCTCATAAGATCTGTTTTTAGCTATTTATTATCTGGTATTGAAGTTTTAATTTCTAGATCTCTTTTTCACAAGCTTAATTAGATTTTAAGGTTGCTAAAGGGGTGTTTGGGTCAACAGTTTTAACCATAAGGTAGAACTGTTTGAGCCATTTAGTCTTTGGATATTGATTTTAATTCGTCATTTTAATCTGTCTTTGCTAGTTTTATTAGCTAGGTTAGGGGTATTTAGTTTTTAAGAAGTTGGTTTCATAATAGTTCAAGTCTGTTAGGGTAGTTTTCATTTATAAGTTCTATTTGATTCTAGCTTCTATAATAGCCTTATATGCTCTTAGATGTAAGTTTTAAGAGTGTTTAAATTAGTTCTTAAGTCTGCACTTTGTCAGGTCTTAAAGTTTGTCTCATGTCAATTGCACCAGCAGTTTTAAAAAAGTTAAAAGTAGCTATTTTCAAGTGTAATTTTCAGATAGTAAAACTTGTTTCTAGGATTTAAATTTTGGTTTATAAGTAGATCTAGTGTAGTTGTTTATCTGTTTCAAGTTACTTCTTCTTAAAAAGTTCTTTTGGTCATCTGTTTTTAAGCTCAAAAAGAGCATTCCTTCTTTTTCAAAAGTAAGCCTCAAAGTAGCTTAAGGTCTATTTGGTTTAACAGTATTAATAAAATGGTTATTTGAGTTTCTAAGTTTATGGCTTGTCTTTTGAGCTTATTTCTTTAATTTTCAACATTTTAGTGTAGGAGTAGCTTTTTGATCATTAGAATAGCTTTTTGTTAGCTTTAGAGTTCTTAAATATTTGAAAATGCCAAAAATAATAAGTTAGTTACTTCTGTCAATTTAATTAAGCATTTCCATCTTATTTTTCAGCTTTCAGAAAAGTTTCTTTCAAAAAAGTTGTTGGTTTATAGTTTATTTTCAACTTTGCTTTTTAAAGTTTTTTTTAAAAAAAAGTTGTGAAAATCAAAAAGGTTGAGGCTGGGACTCGAACCCACGACCTCTTGCATACACACCCATAGTCTTACATTGTCTCATTAGCTCATCCATTAGGTTTCTTTCATCTTTCTTCGTTTTAGTTTTAAGCTTATATTTAAAGTCGTAGCTTAGTTTAGCTTTTTCCCAGCTTATTAGATAAGCTGGGTACTTGCTTTTATTTTTCTTAAGTTCCTTATTGCATTTAGGACTTTTTGTTATTTTTCTAGATTTTTCCTATTATTAGTTTATTTTTAATCATTTTTCTTAGTTTAAATATTTCAAAAATCAATAAAAAATAAAAAAATATTTTTAAAAAATACAAAAAAATAGTTTTTAGATTTAGAATCATTTTTGTCACTTTTAGATTTTTAATCTCGTTTTTAAGCTTTTTAATTTAGTTTTATAAAATAGGATTTTATTATAAAAAATAGTTAAAAATAGTTTTCTGAGTTTTTATTAGTTCTTAGATTTTTCTAAAATTTAAAATTTTTTTTTAGAATTTTTAGGAATTAATTTGTTATTTTCTAGGCTTTTTAATCATTAAATTAGCTTTTAAATCATAAAAAAAAATAAAAAATAATAAAAAAATTAATTTTATTTTTCTTAAAATTTTCCTTTGTCTTAATTTAGGTTTATAAATTAAATTTGCATTCGTAGGTTTTAAATTTAGTTTACTTGCTAAATTGTTGCGTTTGTTTAGATTCCCGTTATTCGTTTTGTGATTTAATTACTTTCTCGTATTTGTTTTACTTATTTTTCATTCGTAGAAATAGATAAGTCCAATCTTCGAACCCATTCAAATCATTGTCTAAATTCAAACGTGGTTTCAATTTCATAAATCATTGGGGAATAACGACCCGGGAATCATACTTCCCGGTTAATATACGTATAATATTATATATATATTTGAGTGAATTTTCCTTAAGGGTCACTTTTGGAATTTTATTAAAGCTCTCTTATAAGTATATTATCTTACGTGTATAGAATTGCTATGTCAGGGAACAAAACACTGCCCATTTGATTTTTAGGTAGCGGTTTGACATATTTTCTTCGTAGCAGTTTACCATTCATAGTGGTTTACCAGTCATAGCGGTTTACACATAGCGGTTTACAGGTTTTTGAAGACTAATTCTTATAGCAATTTGGGAAACAAACCTCTACCTATTTCATTTCTAGGTAGCGGTTTGGCAGTTTGTCTTCATAGCAGTTTACCATTCCTAGCGATTTGACAGTAGCGGTTGGACGGTAGTGGTGTGATAGTAGCGGTTTGGTTACTGTTCCAGCAGTTTGAGACATTGTTTTGGACTATTGGACTACTTTGACACTTGAACTACTTTCAAACTTAAACCTTTACAAACCAAAGCAACAAAAACACTTAACTTCACTTCACCACTTTTAACATACAATCACTAACCATTGATCGATCCAATCATATCATTTCACAATCAGTTAAAATGTTAAATCAGTCAGAAGATATCCAAGCAGGTGGTTCTGATACCCGCCCTCCAATGCTTGACAGGACAGATTTTAAGTCATGGAAACAACGAACTCGGTTATACTATAAGGGAAAAGATCATGGAGAGTACATACTTTAGTCTATTGATGAAGGCCCATTCAAGATGGGACGGTGTAGAGATGAGATTGTTTCAGGTATTGATGGTCCTTATCTAGGCCCAGAACAAGACAGAGTGGTTGCAGACCTTTCTAAAGCCGAAATGGATTGACTTAGAGCCGACATTCGTGCAACGAATATCCTTCTTCAGGGTTTTGCCAAGAGACATGTACAAACTAATTAACCATAACATGGATGCTAAGGATATTTGGGATAATGTGAATATGTTATTGGAAGGTTCTGAATTGACCAAAGATGATCGTGAATCTCAGCTGTACGATGAATTTGAACATTTCGAGAAACACAAGGGTGAAAACATTCATGACTACTACGTCAGGGTTACAAAGCTAATCAACGGCATGAGACACATCAAGATGACCATGCCTAAAATTCAGCTGAACTCTAAGTTTGTAAACAATGTGTTACCCGAATATGGTAGATTTGTGACAGCGGTCAAGTTAAACAGGGGTTTAAAAGAGTCCAATCATGATCAGTTGTATGCTTACCTAAAGCAACACGAGTTGCATGCCAATGAGAACAAGATGTTGATGGAAAGACTCAACCAACACTCACATGATCCACTTGCCTTAGTGTCTAATATGTCACCTTATCAATATCCTTCATCATCATAAGTTCCTCCACAACCTTCATACACCTACCAGTCACTTTGTTAGGATAAAAAGCTTCTTGATGTTGTTTGGAATTATTGCTGCTCTTATTGAAGTTACAACTGTTAGTACAAAGTTACTACTGCTAGAGAAAGTTACTACTGCTAGTAGAAGTTAAGACTGTTCAGGTTTGTGTTACTGCTGCTAAGCTAAAGTTAGTGCTGTTCATTAACTTTAATGAAAAATATGCTAAGTAGTTAGTGCTGCTAGTGTAAAGTTAGTACTGCTGGTGAAGATTGAAGAAAATATTCTAAGTAGTTACTACTGCTTGTGCTCAGTTAATGTTGCTGGTGTATAAGTTACTACTGCTCAAAGATTAAGACTGCTGAAAGAGTTTTTACTGTCAGAGAAAGGATAAAGACAAAAGAAAAGATACAGATTGCTTGGAGATCAAGATTACTTATGTGATAAGTATTAGTTATTTATAAAATAGATCATAGAGAATATTCTAAGTCTTAGGAATATATTGTAAATCGACTAGGACTCCTTGGTGTATAAAAAGAGGTCCTAGGGCATAGAGATTTGTATCACAACACAATCATATTCGTACCAAAACCACATATTTCATCTTTTCTTAGCTTCAAGTTCTGTGTAACCCTAATACTAGGAGAGTATTCGTATTATTCTTAATAATATTGGAGCTTTTATTGTTTGTTGAATTGTGATTTTGTGTTACTGTTTCATTAAGAATTCTTTTAATATTAAAGATTAGATTCCGCATAATCTTTAATAAACTTAACAAAGTTTCTACTATAGTTGTGTTAGATTTATCGAATATAACTAAACTTTAAACAAGCTTAAGGAATTCGATCTATTGAAGTAGGATCTCAACAAGTGGGATCTATTTAAAGTCTGGGACAACAAGTGGTATCAGAGCTTGTTGCTTTGAGAAACTTTGCTAGTAAATATGGATCAAGATTCTGCACACATGGTGGCTGCATCCAAAGTTCCCATGCTCAAACCTGGTGAGTTTGAGTTATGGAGGATGAGAATTAAACAATACATCCAGATGATAGACTATGCACTATGGGAAGTCATTGAGAATGGAAACACTCCTACAAAAACAACAGTTGTTGAAGGTGTTGAGAAAGTAATACCTCCTACAACTGCTGAAGAGAAGGCTCAAAAAATATTAGAAGTGAAGGCTAGAAGCACTTTAATGATGGACATTCCTAATGAACATCAGTTAAAGTTTAACTCAATTAAGGATGCTAAGCTATTGATGGAAGCTGTAGAAAAGAGATTTGGTGGGAATGCTGCTACAAAGAAGACCCAAAGGAATCTTTTAAAGCAGCAATATGAAAACTTTACTGCTCTAAGCTCAGAGATGTTTGATCAAACTTTTGATAGGCTTCAAAAACTTGTGAGTCAGTTGAATCTTTTGGGAGAAAAGATTTCACCAGAAGGTGTGAACCAAAAGCTATTAAGAAGTTTGTCACCTGAGTGGAACACACATGTTGTTGTGTGGAGGAATAAAACTAATTTGGATACAATGAGCATGGATGATCTCTACAACAACCTTAAGGTGTATGAACCAGAAGTCAAAGGGATGTCTAGCTCAAGTTTAAGCACACAGAACATGGCTTTTGTGTCCTCTTCTAATAACGACAATAGCAGCACTAATAGAGCAGTTAATACTGCTTAATCAGTTAATACTGCTAATGGAGTTTCTGCTGCTAATACTCAAGTTAATGTTGCTGATATTGACAACTTGAGTGATGCTATTATTTGTGCATTCCTTGCTAGTCAACCAAATAATCCTCAACTTGCACATGAGGACTTGTAACAAATCCATCCAGATGATTTGGACTTGAGATGGCAAATGGCTATGTTGACTATGAGGGCTAGAAGGTTTTTCAAGAATATAGGTAGGAAGCTTACTATCAATGGCAATGAGTCTGTTGGTTTTGATAAGTCCAAAGTGGAGTGCTACAACTGCCACAAGAGGGGACATTTTGCTAGGGAGTGCAGAGCTCTAAGAAATCAAGACTACAAGAACAAGGAAAAAAGAAGAAGGACTGTGGCTGTGGAAACATCCACTTCTACAGCTTTGGTGTCATGTGATGGTCTTGGTGGGTATGACTGGAGTGATCAGGCAGAGGAAGGACCTAATTATGCACTCATGGCTTACTCATCTTCAAGTTCTGACTCAGAGGTATCTAAAAATTCAAATTGTTTAAAATCTTGTTTGAAAACTGTTGAAAATCTTAAATCTGAATATGATCAACTACATAAAGATTTTAAGAAATATGAGTTAATGGTTCTAGCTTATAAGTCAGGATTAGAGTCAGTAGAAGAGAAACTTGAAGTTTATAAGGCAAATGAGTCTATTTATTCACAAGATATAAAGGTCTTAAAATTTGAAATTGAATGTAAAGATATAGCTATAAGAGAGCTCAGGAAGAAGCTTGAAATAGCTCAAAAAGAAAAAGATGGAATTCAATTTAATGTAGACAAATTTGAAAATGCATCTAAAAGCTTAAACAAACTCATAGAAAGTCAGATTGTTGACAACTACAAGAAAGGCTTAGGCTATAATGCAGTTCCACCTCCCTACACAGGAAACTTCATGCCTCCAACACCTGACTTGTCCTTTACTAGTTTAGATGTGTTTGAAAATAAGTCCGTAGTTGAGAATAGTGTAGCAAAGTCTAGTGAAGAAGAGCCTAAGGTAGATAAAAAGTATGATGATGCCCCAATTATTATAGAATGGGTGTCAGATGATAAGGAAGAAGATGTGTCTCAAACTAAAACTGAGAAGAAAACAGTTAAGCCTAGTATTGCTAAGATAAAGTTTGTCAAACCTAAGCAACAAGAGAAAACTGCTAGGAAAACTATTAAACAAGTTAAGAAACATAGGCAAAACACTCACAGACCAAGAGGCAATCAAAGAAATTGGAACAATATGATGTCTAAAAGACTAGGAAGCAATTTTGAGATGTTTAATAAGGCCTGTTATGTGTGTGAAAGTTTTGATCATTTGCAGATTGATTGTAATTACCATCATAAACAGTTTTAAAATCAAAGGATGGTAAAACCTGTTTGGAACAATGCTCAAAGGGTGAATCATCACAACTTTTCTAAAAAGACTCACCCCTATGCTAAAAAGAACATGGTTCCAAGAGCAGTAGTAATGAAGTCTGGCTTAGTATCAGTTAATACTGCTAGACAAGTTAATGCTGCTCACTCAAAAACAATAGTGAATGCTGCTAGACCAATGTCATATCTTTTTAAAACAACACATTCAACTATTAAGATCCCCATTCATAAGAATACATCATTTAAAAACAGTAATATTAATCAAAGGGTTAATAATGTTAGGGGTAAAGGCCTCAGCTTGTTGGGTTTGGAAATGAAAGACTAAAGTTTTAGACCATGTTTCTGAACACAACAGTGCATCAATCACCCTAAAAAAGTTTGATTATATTGATGCACAAGGCAGATCCAAGTCAGTGATGGCTTGGGTCCCCAAAAGAAATTGATTTTTTGTTAGGATTAAAAGACTTCATAATGATCTTGGAGTTAATACTGCTAAGGTTAGAATTATTGCTGCTAAGCAAAACTTAGTGCTACTCAGTAATCTTAATGAAAATATGCTAAGTAGTTAGTACTGCTAGTTACCACTGCTAGTGTAACTTAGTACTGCTAGTGTAACTTAGTACTGCTAGTATATGTTAGTATTGCTAGAGTAAAGTTAGTAATGCTAGAGTAAAGTTAGTACTGCTGATGAAGATTAAAGAAAATATTCTAGTAGTTACTACTGCTTGTACACAGTTAATGCTGCTGGTATATAAGTTACTGCTGCTAGTGTTCAGAGTTAATGTTGCTGGTACAAAGTTACAACTGCTTAAAGATTAAGATTGCTAAAAGAGTTTCTACTGTCAAGGGATGGATAAAGACAGAAGAAAAGATAAAGATTGCTTATGAGATATGTATGAGATATTTTTGTAAAAGATATGTATAAGTTATTTGTTTAGAAGATCATGATAACTTAGGAAAATATTGTAAGCCAGTTAGGACTCCTTGGTGTATAAAAGGAGGTCCTAGGGCATAGAGATTGATATCTCTTTTCATTGTTTTATCAATCTATTCGTAGCTTCAAGGTTTTGTAACCCTGATACTAGGAGAGTATTCATATTATTTATAATAATAATATTAAAGTTTTTATTGTTGAATTATATTGTTTTACGGTTTCATCAAAAGAATTCTTTTTGTATTAAAGATTAGATTCCACATAATCTTAGTATTATCAAACAAAGTTTCTACTATAGTTGTGTTGGATTTATCTTGCATAACTAAACCTTACACAAGCTAAGGAATTCAAGATCCTTTCAAGTGGGATCAACAAGTGGTATCAGAGCTGGTTGCTTTGAGAAACTTTTACTAAGAAGACATGGATCAAGAATCTGCACACATGATCGCTGCATCAAAAGTTCCCATGCTCAAACTGGGTGAGTTTGAGTTATGGAGGATGAGGATTGAGCAGTACATACAGATGATAGACTATGCTCTATGGGAAGTCATAGAGAATGGGAACACTGCACCAAAGACAACAACTGTGGAAGGTGTTGAGAAAATAATACCTCCTACAACTGCTGAAGAAAAGGCACAAAGGAGGTTAGAGTGGAAGGCAAGAAGCACTTTATTGATGGGTATCCCTAATGAACATCAATTGAAGTTTAACTCCATCAAAGATGCCAAGTCATTGCTGCAGGCTATTGAGAAGAGGTTTGGAAGGAATGCTGCTACTAAAAAAACTCAAAGGAAAATTTTACTGCATCTAGCTTAGAGGTGTTAGATCAAACCTTTAATAGGCTTTAAAAGCTTATCAGTCAGTTGGAGATTAATGGTGAAAGTATCTCACAAGAAGATATGAATCAGTAGTTCTTAAGAAGTCTGTCACCAGAACGGAACACACATACCATTGTGTGGAGGAACAAGCATGATATAGATACATTAAGCTTGGATGATCTTTACAACAACCTGAAGATCTATGAACCAGAGGTCAAAGGGACATCAAGCTCAAGCACAAACACATAAAATGTAGCCTTTATGTCCTCAAACAGCACCAGCAATACAAAAAGAGCAGTTAATACTGCCCAGACTGCTAGTACCCAAGCTACTGCTGTTAACTCAACAACAATTGACAACTTGAGTGATGCTGTCATCTGTGCTTTCTTTGCAAGACAACCAAATAGTCCAAAACTTGACAATGAGGACTTGCAACAAATTCATCCCGATGATTTAGAAGAGATGGATTTAAGGTGGCAGATGGCTATGCTAACAATGAGGGCAAGGAGATTCTTGAAGAAGATTGGAAGGAAGTTTTTTGTAAATGGTAATGAGACCATTGGGTTTGATAAGTCCAAGGTAGAGTGTTATAACTGCCACAAAATGGGACACTTTGCAAGGGAGTGTAGGGCTCCTAGGAACCAAGAAAACAGGACTAGGGAGAACACAAGAAGGGTTGTGCCAGTGGAGACAACTACTTCCAATGCTTTGATCTCATGTGATGATGGTGGTTATGATTGGAGTGATCAAGCAGAAGAAGGTCTAACTAACTTTGCACTTATGGCTTACACTTCTACAAGTTCTAACTCTGAGGTATCTACTAACTCAAACTATTCATCATCTTGTTTGGAAAATACTAAAATTCATAAAGAACAAAATGAACAACTATTAAATGACTTAAGGTCATCTAAGTTAAATGCTATTGCTTACAAAACAAGTTTAGAGTCTGTAGAAGCAAGACTTTTAATTTATAAGAAAAATGAGTCTATTTATAAGGAAGATATCAAGGTCTTAAAACGTGAGACTCATTTAAGAGAAGTAGCCATTACAGAGCTTAGGAGGAAGTTGGAACTAGCTCAAAAACAAAAAGATGAAATTCAGCTAACAATAATTTTTTTGAGAATTCATCTAAAAACTTAAGCAAACTAATAGACTGTCAGATAGTTGATAAGTGCAAAATAGGTTTAGGGTATAATGTTGTTCCACCTCCCTATACAGGAAACTTTATTCCTCCAAAACCTGATTTTTCATTCTCTGGTCTAAAAGAGTTTATGAATGAGCTTATAGTTAGTGAGCCTACAGTTAAGAAGCCTGAAGTTGAGACTAGTGAAGCTAAGGCTAGTGCGGACAAGCCTAAGGTTGTTAGGAAGAATAATGGTGCTCCAATTATTAAGGAATGTGTGTTCAATAGTGAAGATGAAGATGAGTCAAATCATAAGAAAGAGAAGAAAACAGTTAAACCTAGTTTTGCTAAAATAGAGTTTGTTAAATCTAAAGAGCAAGTAAAATCTTCTAGGAAAACACCTGTTAAACAAGGTGATCAAAATAGGCTAAAAACACATAGTCCTAGAGGAAACCAAAGAAACTAGAATTACATAATGTCTCAAAGATTAGGAAGTAATTTTGAGATGATTAACAAAGCTTTCTATGTGTGTGGAAGTTTTGATCATCTGCATTATGATTGTTGATTTCTAGAATCTATATATACGTAATTATAAAAATATATAATATGATGAAAAATTACCAAATTACCCTAGAGGACAAGGGTAAAGAGGAAAATCTTCACAAATATATATAATATAATACGTATATTAACCGGGAAGTATGTTTCCCGGGTCGTTTCCCCAACGATTTATGAAATTGAAACCATGTTCTTGTTTGGACAATGATTTGAATGAAAACAAAGATTGATTTGATTATCTATAACTACTAATTAAAAACAACAAGTAAAGAAAAACAAACAAAAGCAATTAATGCACAAAAATAATTAACGGGAATAAATAAAACGTGACAAATAAGCAACTAAGGCAAGATTAACTCCTATGGGTGAAATTAAAATTTCTAAACCTAAATTAAGACGAAAGAAAATTTTAAGAAAAAGAAAATTATTTTTTTTGGTTATTTTTGAATTAATTATGAATTAAAATCTAATTTAATCTATTTAAATCCTAGAAAATAGGAAATTAAATCCTAAAAATTCTTAAAAATGATTTTTAAACTTAGAAAAGTCTTAAATATTATAAAAACTCAGAAAACTATTTTTAACTACTTTTTATAATAAAAATCTATTTTTAAAACTAAATTTAAAAGCTTAAAAATGAAATTAAAAATCTAAAAAGGGTAAAAATGATTTTAATAAATGTAAACCTAAAAGTAATTATTCGAAATCTAAAAACTATTTTTTTGAATTTCTAAAAATTAATTTTCTATTTTTTATTGATTTTCGAAAATATTTATCTAAGAAAAATGATTAAAAATTAACAAATAATGGGAAAATTACCAAAAATTCAGGAAAAGTCTTAACATCTATTAGGAACACAAGAAAAATAACAGCAAACTAACAGCTAAACAAATAAGCCCTAAATAAGCTCAGATAAGCTATGAATTAAAAAGGAAAAGGAAAATGAAAAAGGTGATAAAGGTTTATTATATACAAAGCTCAACGGATGAGCTATTGTAGCATGATGGTAAAGGCAATGGGTATGTGTGCAGGAGGTCGTGGGATCAAGTCCCACCCTTAACTCTTTTTGTCATTTTTTTATTTTTGAAAACTTAAAGAAGAAAAGTTGTAAATAAGCTGATAACAAATGCTTTTAATAAAAACACATATTCATGAAAAGCCCTATTTAAGCTAAGAACAACTGAAAATGATGACAGATTCACTAAACTATATTTTATTTTGGATTTTATCAAATTTTAAGAACTCTAAAACCTAAAATAAGCTACACTAATGAATTTAAAGCTAAAATTAAGCTACTTCCTACACTACTGAGCTTAAATGAAAGGAAATTAAGCAAAAAGGACCTAAGCTATAAGATGAAATCTCAATAAGCATCTAAAATGAAAACAGCAGCCAAACAGACCCTTAAGCTCACTTTGAGCTTAAAATTAAGCTCTCAAATAAGCACTCTAGAAGATAAAACTTAACTTTTCTTAAAATCTGGCTTAAATGCTACATAAAACTGCTTTTTAAAAGAGATTTTGACTACAAGAACTTATAGAAAAAGCACTACGAAAACAGACAGTTAACTCAGTAGCTGATGAGTTTTGGATTTTTAAAAGAAAATTTGATGATTTTAAGAGCTAAAACAGATAACAAGATAAGCTAGATTTTAGAAACCAAGTGCAAACTTATCAAATATGAGATAAAATCTACTTCAATGCTGAAAATCAAAAGCTTAAACCTATTTTATCCTACTAAAAATCAAGCTAGATAATAGCAGTTTGAGTGTTTACCCTATCTGATACAGTGACAAGCATAAGAACCACAACTTTAAATCTATTAGTGCAGACCTAATGAAACCTAATGAGACTCTTTTTAACACTTTTTATCAACTAAAACAAGAGCAAAGCAAGTTAAGTTTCTACCTAAAACAGAATTGAGCTAAAACGCACTTAAATTCTAACCAAATGATGACAAATACTTCATTACCAACTAAATTATGAAAACTTTGATTTAAAACTAATCTAACTCAAAATCCTAATTATTCTAACTTAATAAAAGGGTGAAATCAATTACCAAAGACCAAGAGGCCACAAACAGTACTAACTTGCAGTTAGTACTGTTGTGCCAAACACCCCTTTAACAATCTTAGAAACCTGGTAGAGTAACACCATTATTTCCAACAATGGTGGTACAAACCAATCTGAAATGGGTGAAGGTTCATCAATGCCCATTGATCCCCAATACACACCCACCATTTTACATCCATCAACATCTTAACCCCAAAAGACTCAAACACCTAGGGAACTTATCAGAATGGACATTAAGATACCCCAGTCCAGTGGTCCTATGGAAAATATAGCAGATAAGGCTGTCTATAAGGAGAGGGGTGACAGTTTAGTGAGGGCTGCCACTACTGCTTCTTGCTTAGAAGCAGAGCAGGACAGTGGTAACATAACTAAGACCCGATCAAAGGAAACACTTAATGAACCAAGTTCCTCAGGAACTAGTTCAGGTAGTGGTACCAGGCGCCAAGAAACCATGGGGCATACAATTACTCAAACCAGGTTTAAGAATGTATATTCTATAAACTTTTTAATGAAGCCTCTGCGAGTAAGATGAGTGAAACACGTCGATGGGGTATGGTATTGGAGGGAACTTAAGGAATTGGTTGGATACAGTTGGAATCTACGGTTGACAAACAAGGGTTCTTGATTTGGAGACTACAAAGACCAATCAAGCTAATGAGATTGCAAGTTTGAAAAGGAGGGTCAAGAAGCTTGAAAAGAAGGATAGATCAAGAACTCATAAGCTGAAAAGACTTTATAAAGTTGGTTTGAGTGCTAGGGTAGAATCTTCTAGAGATGAAGAAGATTTGGGTGAGGATGCATCCAAACAGGGGAGGATAGTTGTTATTGATGCAGATGATGATATTATCCTGGTTAGTGTTCATGATGTGAATGTTAGTGCTGGTGAGGAGGAAGTAGTTGAAGTTATTAACACTGCTAAACTTATTATTGATGTTGCTCAGGTTAGTGCTGCTGGTGATAAAGTTAGTACTGCTGGAGCTGCAACAACTGTTAGTATTGCTACTACAACTACTGCTACAACTGTTGAAGAAATTACTTTGGCTCAAGCTTTGGCTGACCTAAATAGCACAAAACCTAAAGCTAAAGGAATTGTTTTTAAAGAGCCTGGTGAATCTACAACAACAACAATACCAATAACTTCAAAGATTCAGGACAAGGGTAAAGCAAAAATGATTGAACCTGAACCTGTAAAGAAATTGTCAAAGAAAGATCAACTCAAGCTTGATGAAGAACTTGCCTTCAAGCTACAAGCTGAAGAAGAAGAAGAAGAAAGGCTTGCCAGAGAAAAAGCTCAACAAATTGAAGAAGCCAACATAGCTTGGGATGATGTTCAGGCTAAAGTTGAAGCTGATTATCAGTTGGCTCAAAGACTGCAAGCTCAAGAGCAAGAAGAATTGACTGATGAAGAAAAGGCAAGATTATTTGTACAATTCTTAGAGCAAAGAAGAAAACATTTTGCAGCTAAGAGAGCAGAAGAGAAGAGGAACAGACCACCAACAAGAGCTTAACAAAGGAATATCATGTGTACTTATCTAAAAAACATGGAAGGATGGAAGCCCAAAAGTTTGAAGAACAAGTCCTTTGCCAATATTCAAGAATTTTTTGAAAAAGCAATGAAAAGGGTGAATACCTTTGTTGACTACAGAACTGAGTTGGTGGAAGAGAGTTCCAAGAAGGTAGAAATAGAGCTGGAAGAGAATTTAAAGAAAGCTAAAGCAGAAGTGATGGAAGGTAGTTCTAAAAGAGCAGGAGAAGAGTTGGGAATAGATATGTTTTAAGAAGAGAAGGGGACAGGATAAAGAAACAGCAGAGCTTCAAAGTCTAATAGAAGTCATTCCAGATGAAGAAGAGGTAGCAATTGATGTTGTACCCTTAGCTACTAAGCCTCCAACTATTGTTGATTGGAAGATCCATAAAGAAGGAAAGAACAACTACTATCAAATAATAAGAGCTGATGAAAGTTCAAAGATGTACAGAGTCTTTAGTCAAATGCTTAAAAGTTTTGACATGCAAGATTTGGAAGATTTATATAAGCTGGTAAAAGCTAAATATGGATCAACAAGGCCAGTGGAAGACTTAGATTTGATTTTATATGGAGATTTGAAGACAATGTTTAAACCACATGTTGAAGATCAAGTATGGAAGAATCAAGATGATTACAAAGTGTTGGATTGGAAGCTATATGATTCCTGTGGAGTACATTCATTAAGGATGCAACATGTGTACATTCATATACTGGTAGAGAAGAAGTATCCCCTTAAACCATCTACAATTACAGATATGCTGAACAAGAGCTTCAGGTTGATTATTTAAATGAAATGGCATATCAGCTTCTTAAACTTCTCACAAAATAGCTTAAGAATCAATGAAGTATTTGGAAGCATCCTCCTGGTGATTAATGAAGCTTTCAATGAAGAAACTTGAGATTTTGAAGAAGAATATCAAGTTTAGGGGAGGATTGTTAGGATTGAAAGACTTCTTGATGATCTTAGAGTTACTGCTGCTCAGTTAATGCTGCTGGTGTATAAGTTACTATTGCTCAAAGATTAAAACTGCTGAAAGAGTTTCTATTGTCAGAGAAAGGATAAAGAACAAGAAGGAAAGGGATAAAGATTGTTTAGAGACAAGATTATTACGTGGTAAGTATTAGTTTATTTTATAGAATAGATCATAGAGGACTATTCAAGTCTTAGGAATTATTGTAAATCGGACTAGGTTTCCTTGGTGTATAAAAGGAGGGTCCTGGGTTAAAGTTTAATATGTGGCTTTTACGATGTTGATAAGTGTTATTTCAAAGCTTCAGGTTTTTAACCCTAGTACTAGGAGAGTATTCGTATTTATTCTTAATATATTAGAGCTTGTTATTGTTTATTGATAGTGATTCTTGTGTTATGGTTTCATTAGAAATTCTTCTAATTTTAAAAGATTGATTTGCCACATATTCTTTATTAATCTTTAACAAGTTTCTACTATAGTTGTGTTTAGATTTATCTAATTAACTAAACCTTAAACATGCTTAAGGGAATTTTCGATCTATTGAAGTGGGATCCAACAAGAGGTATCCTACAAGTGGGACCAACACATTAACTAATTGCTTATATTTAGTTTTCAGGGACCAAGTAAGCATTTTAGCAAAAGACGTGAGATTTGGACATAAATGCACTAAAGTGAGGAGTTCAAGGCATTTTACAGCGTAAAAAACCTACGAGGATTACGCTCGAACAATTTTTCCTAATGTAAGAAATGAGTCATCACACCTTTTACGACGTAAAGCATCTCCTACTTTACGTCGTAACATTAAAAATTCATAGAAGATGATTTATCCGAATCAGCGTTACGGCATAACATAGGCGACAAGGTTACGCCGTAACATCATTTTAGCCTAGAAGATTGGGTAACTAAATTTTTTTTTTTTTTATATACGTAGCAGGTTATGACGTAACAGTCTCATAGAGGTGACGCCCCGTAACAGTGATTAGGTATAATCCGAAAAACTAGTAACATACAAATAGCATACATAGCACACGTGTTAAGATGTATGTGGAAAACTAGAAGGGGGGTTGAATAGTTTACCGCTTTTTAATTTAAGGTTTTAAAGTATTTATAAAAATTCTAGATTCGACTTTGTGTGAATTCAACACTTGCACAATATGAACCATATACTTATCGAAACAATTAATAGGATAGTATGAGAAATTTATGTAAAACAAGAGATAAGAGTATGAACAATCAAACCACAACGCGAGGATTTATAGTGGTTCTATAACGAAGCACCTCTTCGCCCTACTCCACTCCTCGAGCACCTAACTCGAGAGTTTTCTTAACTATTATAACAAGCTCCCTTATGGCGGAGAAAACCTTACACAACTTTTGCTTATCTTGATTTTCGACACTAAGCTAGATGTCGAGTTCTAATCTTAGCTAGAACCAATATACCACAACTTCACAACTTCACTACACAACTTTGCTTCACGACTTGATCATGACTACACAACTTCTTCACACCTTAGTTTTCTTCACACCACTACTTCACCAAGCCACTACTATAATCACACCTAACTAACACTACTAGAAAATATCACCAAGATCCAACTATACTTACAACAATCACCAAGATCTAACTATTACACAACTTTACAAGATTTACAAATGATTTACAAGTTATGATATGGATGCAATAGAATTGCAACAACACACAAAGGTGTAATACTTCTTCACTTGATGATGGAAGTAATCTTCTCTTGCACTTGAGGAATTATGCTTGGATCACTTAGAAACAAAGCTTTATGATTAAATGATCATAGAATTTTAATGAGACGTGTGGGTTGTTTTAGAACAGAAAGAATGAGTGCAAAAGATGAGAAAATAGTAGTGGGAATAGTCCTAGAATATTATAGGACAAACTAGATGAGCGTCTACCTATTGGCGGCCCCTTAAGATAGGTGGGCGGCTCCCCACTGTAACGATAAGGGTGCCTCCCGAGTATTTAAGGGGCCGCCCTAGACTGCGCCACCCAGTTTGTCCTTTTGTGTAGGGAGAATTTTTCTGAACTTTCTAAGCCTGATTTTAAGTCTGAAATTGAATTTCAAAATGTATTATTTTGATAAAACAATTTCTTTAATATATAAAATGTTTTTTAATGTTAAAAAAATGTTTACAACATTATAAAAGTGTGAGTTGAATAAAAATCCTTTGATCATAATATGCATTAAGCATTATTTATTCATACCTTTAAGTGATATAATTTTTGAAATGAAAATTTACTACTAATTACTTGTTTACGTTTAATTTTACATTGAACGTTTTTATATTTTGTGATTATTAAAACGTAAAGATGTGAAAAATATTAATAATGTTTTTAGGCATTATATCTATCAACAAAAAGTTAAAATTGTCCAAACAGTGTCTCAAACCGCTGCCTAGGAGGTCAAACCGCCGCCTAGACAAACCGCCGTTAAGAGGAAAAAATTAACCCAAACCGCTACTATTAAACCGCTACGAAGAAATCATAAACAAACCGCTGCCGAGAAATCAAACCGCCAAAGGTTCGTTTAGTAAACCGTTGTGAGTTAAAAAATCTTCAAAACCTGTGAACCAACCGTTATGGTAAACCGCTACTTAGTCAAACCGCTACGAGTAAACCGCTATGAAAAGAAAACTAGTAAACTGCTACGAAGATTAATTGCCAAACCGCTGCCAAGGAATCAAACCGCCATGGTTTTGTTTCCTAACCCGCCGTGAAAAATAAATATCATCGAAACCTGTAAACCGCTACCTTCAAACCGCCGTTACTAACAGACAAACCGTTGTCCCTATCTATATGTCAAACTGTTATCAAATAAGACAAACCACTGTGCTAATAGGACAAACCGCTGACATGGTACGAACTGACAAATCGCCAGAATAGTACTTGCTCTGCCAAACCGCTGCGATAAACACAAAACAGAATACCAAACCGCCGGCTTGAAACACTTACCTTTTCACCTAAAAATCACCCTTTTAAACGTTTTTGCTTGATTTTTTTTGCACAACTGAGTACTAGAAGGCTATAACTACTAGAAAAACACCTAAACTTTAACACAACAAAGATTAAAATCTAAGAAAATGAAGAACAAGCTTAAGAACCTAAAAAGTACACTTTTGATATAAACCAAGCAACAAAACGCACATACACACTAGCTAGTCATCCCATGAGCTCTGATAACAATTGTAGGTTCCTAGATTTCACACAAATATGAACTAGAGAGAGAAAAGTAGAGAGAGAGAGATAGAAGGGAGAAACATATAGAAAAACACATAAATTGTGTGTGTAAAAATGATTCAACCAACACCCTCTCCATGTGTGGAGAGGGTTTATATAGTTACAAGGGTGCGGCTAACCGGGCTTTCCTTAGGCTTTCTATAAGCCGGCCTGGTTAGCTTCTTAAATATTGTATAAGATTGTCTAACTATTACAAAGGCTCGTGAGATCGATAATGATCGTCACTTCATTAAAAATTGAATTCCTAACAATTTATCCCATGTTTCTTACCCATTTGTATATTTATTGCATGAATTGCTACTTAATTGCTTAAAGTTATTATTTTTAGTAATTATGTAGTAATTGGTGAAGTTATGCTAAAAGACATGCATTTTAAAGCTTAAACGAATAAATCTAAAGAGTTATGTTCTGACAACCTATACACCGTATCCATCAAGGAAGATACGGCGTATTTGTGCCTGCACTTCACTAGAAACCACGAAGAATTAAAGAGCAATACGCCGTATCCAGAATACTCTATACGCCGTATCCAAGATTTAGTATTGAAAGATTCTAAAAGATATTGAACCTGGTCCCTACTCAAGAAACCCCCAATACTCATATTGACCTACAACTCAATACTTGTATTCGACGATTTTCCAAACAAACCCTCCCCCCCCCCTATAATACATATCCCTAGACACGAATTTAGGGTGTGCTTAAAAAAATTTCGAAACCTTAACCACAAAATTCGTTTTTCAAAAGGCAAGAAGAGCAAAGAAGGTCAAGTAACGCGCTTAATTGCATAGGAAACACCTTGTAATCATCTATACTCAAATAATCGTTCAATTTTTGATATCATTCATTTAACACGGTTAGGTTACCTTGGTTAATTCGTTTATTATGTTTGTATTCGATATAATGGTTATTGGCTAATGTCTTTAGGTATTAGCAATGTTTATGAAGATTTAATGTTTGGTTTGTTTATTTCAATTGCTTAATTTATCATTGATTGTTGATTATGTTTATCAATTTATACTCATTTACGTGCTTAAGTATGCGACCTATCATTCAACTGGATCTAGGAATGCAAAATATAGAGCTAGCTAGATGCCGGGATAGCAGTTTATATCCGCAATTTATATATCTAGAATCATAGATCACAATATGATCTTAACCTTGCATGGGTTAGTAAACAAGTTGGACTAGCAGGTGACCTGGGATCAACAAATGACGTTCTGATTCCCTTGGTAAGGACTTGGATAGTGGACTACTAGTATGTAAGATGTCGTTAAGCAGTAAATTAGTAAAGTCTCACTGAGCTAGGATTCAATAAGATCACCATTATTGCTTTCCTAAGATAGATTATAATCAACAAAAGATTGCTTAAATTGTGACAGAATTAGCGTGTTTAGGTTTTAAGAAGAAGTACCGCCTAAATCTAGGAATGATATACCCCTCGAGATAAGTCAATCAATGCATTAAAAACAAACCTGCATTTTAATTGGATCAATCATGGTTAATATAGTTTCCTTAAAATAGGCTTGACCACTCTTCTATATTCTGATTATCTTCTTGCGTGTGTTATCGTGACTAAAGTAGATTTAAGTTACCACCAACACCCATGCCAGTCTCTCAGACTGAAAACCCCCACTATTCGTTAGAATTACGTTTAACATAGGTTTAACTTATAATTAACTTAGATTAGAACTGACCTAAATAACTAAAATACTGGTAGACTTAGGAATTAACAGTCTCGCTCTTAGTGATCGACACCCTACTTACCAATGAAGCTACAACTGATCGGGTACACTGCCCATTAGTGTTGTTTTTAGGAAAAGTCGACAAAATATAAATGTAAAACTTGATAATAAATAATACCTACACACAACGACAAATCAAGTTTTTGGCGCCGCTATCGGGGAGTGAAGTTGTTAAATTTTATTTTATTATTGTTTTAATTTTGTTTTATTAGTGTTTTAGTTTAGGTTTAGAGTAATCTAGAATAGTTTAATTTTTTGTATTTTATTTGTTTTCGTGTGCTTGCTTGTTTTTTTGTTTATCTATATTTGTTTTTTGTTTTTGTCTAGTATATTTAGTTAGGTTGAGATGGATGATGCAAATCTCACCATGGAAGAATACATTAAGCTTGAAGCTGAAAAATATCTTAGACGTGGTCAGATGTTTAATTGGGAAACTGCTGCATACGAAAAGGCCAGGTATCATGAAAATATTAATTACTTCAAAGATTTTAAAACAGATTTCCCAGCCATCGTATTTGATGTTCCTTTCGAAACTGACCACAAGATCTCGTCCGTATTGAACAACGGTAAGTCCTCTTGACGACAATGAAATTGACTTTAGAATATCATTTGACGAATCTGGCGATGAAGA
This sequence comes from Tanacetum coccineum, assembly GCA_026074375.1. Lineage (NCBI taxonomy): Eukaryota > Viridiplantae > Streptophyta > Magnoliopsida > Asterales > Asteraceae > Tanacetum > Tanacetum coccineum. The sequence goes on from BQNB010016322.1 coordinate 65,986, forward strand.
TTACACTTTTATGTATGACAAAAATTCGTATTCTTCTAAATTAATTCCTGTCAATAATTTGAAAACGGATTTAGAAAATGATAGCATCAGAGTCAATGTATCTTCGGGTGATATTGTTATTAAACAATGGTAAAATGGTATTGATGCTAATGTTGATACCCAATCCCATGGATTCGATAAGGATTTTGAGACGAATCATGACATACATAGTGAACCTTTCAACATGAAAGATTATATCATAATGATCAAAGTCATGATTCAAAAGTATTTTTACGAAGGGATGCCATTAATTTTCATAATTAAAAATCTATATGTACCATTTGGCATTCCTTTTGACCCCAAGATGTTTTATAAGGATGGTATTTACACGAAAAAAAATTGCAGTGGCCAAGGTATGTTTTCTTTACTTTGTTAATTCAAGAAAAAGGTCTCCCAAAGTGGATACGACGTATTGACTTAAAGTCTATACACCGTATCAAAGATTTTTACCAAAAGTTAACTAAGTCAACGTTTTCTTCCAATATATGTATTAGATAAAACCAATCTGCGTATCAAGATGTGGTATAAAAATACAACCAATACGCCGGATCAGATTTTCCACTCTCGCTATTTCACACTCAAACTCAAAATTTTAACACGTTCAAAAATCTTGGGAGATCACGCAACTATTTTTTGGTTCTTGCAATACTCTAGTTCCAATCATAAGGTAAACATCCTTTTCCCCTTTTTCATTTTTTTTGATTTGATTTAGGGTTAGGTTTTAGGGTTTTTGCGAGTATAAGCTTTAGCCTTTGCAATGCACCCATAGAAGGATAGGATGAGAGGGATAGACTGTTTTGAGGTTTGATGATTAATTGGTCAAACGGGTAAGAATGGAGAAACCCTTTTGATTTTTAACTGCAAATCCAATACAGCGTATTAGACATTTTTACCCAAACTTGTAAAAACCAATATGACATATCCAGTCTTTGAATACGACGTATTGGACTTTTGAAGCATTAACACCTTGAGACCCCATACGGCATATTAATTATCCGTATACTCTGTATGGATCCCTTTGGCCTACCCATATCATCTCAATACACCGTATTCATTATACACCGTATTGGATTTTCCTATACAGTGTATTGAACTTAAAACCTTCAATACTCCGTATTGAGTACCTTTTGGATACGGGGTATTTTATAAACCTATATACGGCGTATTGAAATCTCCCACACACCATATTCACCCTTCAGTCAGTAAATTTAAAATCATTTATACTGACTACGTTTAAGTTTTACATATATGGCACCACTACCACCCAGAGCTCAGAGGAATTTATGGCTCAGATTTGAGGGCTAGGGGTATACTGACAAGATCATTTAAGATTTCGAAGAGAGGTTAGGTATGATATTTAGCAGACAGGTTAATCGGGTTCATGTTTTAGACTTTGAGGGGTTGACAGAGGGGATGAGGCAGGCATTGATTGATCGACTGAGGATGGTATATACTAGAGCCGGGGGCAGGATTTGTTCACTAGCTATGCTTGGAGGAAGCGTGGGACTAGGATGTTTGGCAGTTATTTTATGGGCGCCTTGCTGAGCACTTCGGGTTAGTTACTGAAGAGGGACTCCGGGGATTGACAATGGTGGTTGGAGAGCTCGGGTGATTGACATGGAAGAGCTGGTGAGGTTGCCTATTTGTGATAGACTGGGAGACACCTGGGCTTGGGTAGCACCAAGACCAGATAGGCAGTAGGATGTTATGGCTGGGGATGTTCAGGTTGACCAAGAGGGTCATGAGGAGGGTGTTTAGGCTGATCCAGCACCCATACAGGCGCCTCAAGCACCTCCTGTAGCTGCTCCTGGACCTAGGACCAAGCCACAGAGTATGGCAATATTAAAGGAAGAGGTCCATGGATTACGCGATAGCTTGGGAGAGCAGCGTGCAGTTTTAGACGAGATGAGCAGAGACTTTTCTAGGTTCGATACATGGACGGTTGGTTGTCTATCTCAGCTACTGGATATGAGTGGGATGACCTACACGAGTTATGGTGATTATCAGATACCATACCAGAGACGCACCAAACGAAGGACAGATGGGGCTAGCACCTCAGCAGCCTCACACACTGACGACCAGCCCGATCTTTAATCTCTCTTCCCTTGACACTCCTATTTTACCAATTTGAGTACAAGTTAAGCTATTTGATATTAATATATATCATTAGTATCTAAAACTTTGACAGATTATTCTTTGATGAATTATAATAAAATTTCTAGTTCAACCCTTTAAAAGGTAGATAAAATGAAGCTTGACAGTAAGTTCAGCAAACGTCAATATTTTACTTATGTGACTTGCATGATAATTGCGGACTCAAGAGCGGAAAACCATTATAAAATTATGATGGTGCACGAAATGGAGTAAAGAGCTGAAGACAAGTCTAACTTAAAGACTTCGTTGTAAACAAAAGTGCTTGCCGGGAGACAACTTGGAATGTATTTTCTTATTTTTTATCTAGTATGTCTTCCCAGACTTTTGATACGGCGTATTCAATCTCAATGGATATGGCATATTGATTGTCTGGACGTTATCCAGTCCTTTATTTTTCTGCATTTTAAACATTCTTGTCATATCTGTATATACGACATATTCATGAATATGATACGGCATATTTGGTAATCTGACCTGTAGCTCATATACTTTTTACAGGTCTCAATACCGCGTACCTGTTTTGGATACAGCGTATCGACTCCTGTACTGTTTTTCAATTGTTTTTGTTTCTTAACCGTCGATACCATAAGATAGATTTGCATTGGTTTTTCTATATCTATATAACCAGTACCCTTACTTAACGAAAATGATGACTTTGGTAGAGTATTTATATTCTAGAATTCTGTGTGTTGTAGTCATTCTGGTGTACAGACCCGCTATTAGGATTTCATTTTATGTGACGACATTACGGAATTACCATAGATTAACATAGTCACATATGCAGGGACTAGATTAGACAAGATTGCATAGTTTAGTAGTGTATGGACTATATATACCCCTCCAAGGCATCCATAGAGGGTTGAGACTGTAAAACATTTTCATTTTCATTATCACACAGCACACTTTCCTCCTCTCTATAGAAGTGTGCTTTTGTTTACTCTCCTCCCTCTTACTCTCTAACTCGACAGAGACATGAATAGCTTAACTTGGTTTTGATTCACAAGACCAACGATCTATAATTCCCCTTGTTCTAACAATTGGCATCAGAGCCTCGGTTGCGATCTTAGGTTGGTTTGCATGTCGTATGATCCATTGTTACAATTTTATTGTCCAAACTTTGTCACTGATTTTTCTTGGGTGTCTCAAAATTGATTCGAATATCTATGTTTTCTTGGTCTTGATTTATGTCAAAACTTTCATTTGGGTCAACTCACAAACAATACAGATCATGTTTTTCACTTTATCAGCTTATTTGTGTATGAATTTTAGGCTCATTCAAAAGTTTTAAAAGCATGTTCTAAATTGCGGTTTGTCTAAATTTCTTGGTTACGATTTATGTTCAGCCAAGATTAGTGGTGTGTTTTTATTATTTGTGGAATAGGACAAACTGACAGGAAAGCGACACACAGTACTTTCGAAAGTGACATATTCTGAAGACTGCGTTTTGTCTCAAGACATTGCGTTTTGTCTCTGCGACTTGCCTACTGAAGACCGACAGAAAGGAAGAATGAGAACACAGACTCGAAACCACAACCCACTTCAACCTATAACCATAAACAAAAATGAAATGAATTGAAGATAAATAAAAGAACAGTCTCGACTCATAACCCACTTAATCAATAACCAACGTCACAACAACATTAACCATTACCAATACCAACATCAGCCTCATTCATCAACAACATCAACACCAACAATCCAACTAAACCTAAATCTCTTTATCACAATCATAATGCCAAAACTCCATATCCTCACAACATACAATGACTCGAAACAAGCAGAATCAAGACCTTTATAGATCATTAACACGAATCCAGATTCATCATTGATTTGTGAGATTACATCTCTTTAATATTCGAATATAAAGAAAAGTTTATAACAAAATCTGTTATAACTAATTCTTTGTTTCGTTGAATCAAGAACAAATAACACACCTACCCGAGACCTCTTTCATAAGATCTTGAAGACTGTAAGTTTATTCATACTTGAGGGTGCTTGGTTAGTCTTCGCTGAATGATTATTAAGTTTCTTAGTTGATGTGGCTTTATCTTGCTTAATCAAAGAAAATGAGATATGCATTTTTGTACTCATGTGGTGAGTAAATGAAAACAAATTGATTGTGTTTCTTGGTTTGAAGAGGAAGAATCACAAAGCAAGATATGTGTTATCTCATAATGTTTGTTCGATTGGTTACTGAAAGAAATAATGATGGAGAGAATTTTGTGAGTGACTGAGTTTGAGATAACAAAGAATGATGGGGGCGGATGAGTTTATGTGAACATATTAGGTTTAGGTTGTGCAAATAAGTAGGGATTCTATAACATTTTATCCCTAATTTTTCATATGGATCCGGGTTATGATTAAGGACTTGGGCTGGATTTTCGTATAAGTACAGATTTGGGCCCGTATACTTCTTGGTTCTTGTCACCTTGTGTGGTTGTGATTCGAGTTTAATATGTATGTATGAAGATCCAATATTAGTGATGCGTTTTGGTTTGTGTATTTATGGTTATGAGATTTAAGGCAGTAATGGTTGCTGCGTTTAAGTTCATCCAGTGGAGACATAAGGATGAAATCTTTATTGTGGTAGATGCATATTTGGGATTAGGGAGAACAGATGGGGGCGGATGTAAATGTGTTTTTTGTGATTAGGGTTACACAAAATTAGGATAAAACCATTATATATTGGGGTTGTGTGTAGTAAAGTTACAGTATAATATTGGGTTGAGACTCACTATATCCGAAAGAAATGGGCCTTAACATTTCGTTTATGGCATAATGTGCATTAACTGAAAATCGTATGACTCCATTTGCTAAAAGTTTTAATATTTAAGCTTATGCTTTGATATTATTTGATATTCGATTATGTTTTGGACAAATAAGTGACAAAGTGATAACTTTTAGTGGCGAGACCGGGATCGAGCTTTATAAAAAAAATATTAAATTTTTAAAGGCTAGATTCTGGAGTTAATTTTTCTAAGTGACTACGGAATTGATCGGGTATCACTAAGTTGATAATGAAGTTGGATTTCACGAAGGCGTGCACTTATTTTAGCTTGAACTCGGGGTTGGTTGGATGCATGAGTTCAATGATAACTTGCTCGTGCTTAAGATTTAAGTTGAAGACTGGGTTTATCTAGTTTCCAGAAGTCGGGGTGGATGATTGAAGACCTGGACAACTATCACTTAAAGGAGTTACGTTGTAGTGCTCAGTGTCACACACTGAAGACGATGTGGATAATCGCAAGAGGTGATGAATGTCTCATACTTTGGGGGGGGGGAGTTTTGAGTACTTAGAGATTTGTTTGGAGCATAAATTCTCTACACCGTTCTTCTAACATTAGTGCAAGCTTAAGTCACAAGAACAGAGAATTCTACTTCAATTTCAAATTTGGTATATCGGGTTTACTCCATCAGTGGTCACTTCAAATAGCCTACAAAGGGGCAGGTAAAGATAGCCAGAGAGTTAACGAGTAGAGATTTAATCGGCAGTTGATTCTCACAGGATACCTTTGTGCTAATTTTTATTCTTCTCACAAGATTTCATGTATATGTGCGTACAATGTTTTGCTGATTCTGAGGTATCAAAACCAGCAAGGGGGAAGGAGACATACATCTGAACGCATAACGAGT